>PVKS010009976.1:0-61924 GCA_004027875.1 Aplodontia rufa
AAGATCACTACAAGTCAAGGTATAAACAACAAAGGAAATAAAAAAGCAGGATTAATACACAAAGCAGAATAAATACACATATTTTGTTTTGTTTATGAGTTTGCACATATGCATTGGATCAAGAAAAATGACTCATATTAGACTAAGCAAAATCAGGAACTGTGGTTCTGATGAACCACGGATAATCCATATCTTACTAGACCTAACAAAGAGGTAATTAAAAACTATCCATTCTCTTGCTATCAAAGTTGGTGTTTTCTCAAAGACATATTTGTATTCAGTTATAGAGTTAAAATTCCAAGGTTGGAAGAAACCTTAAGAATTTTAGTCCATTCCTTATCCCCACACCCTAATCTGTGGCTTAAAATCTCTTCATCAAGGCTGCTAACTGGTGTGTTATTATTTTCTTTTTTCTTTTCTTTATGGGGTCAAAATCTGCTTAAATTTGGTCCCTGCCTATTAATTCCTAAAAGCCTGAGGTCTCATTGTACAAATACAAAACACACCCGGACCAACTTCCAGAAAAGCTGTCAGATGAGAAAAATTGTATATAATGGGCTTGCAGAACTGCTGTTTATAACCACAATGAAGAGCCACTTGTATTTATTTGTCATACATATTGGACATCTGAAGATGCTGCTTACCAGAATGGGTTCTGTGTTTCTCTGAGCTGGGGTGGAGGGACCTCAACTCCAAGGCACCATAGTGTGACCAACAGCAAGACAGTCCTTCCTGTGTACCCAAGGCTTTCAGCAGAATGAATAGGTCCTTGAGTAGGACTTCTGTTCTAGGTTGGACTTTGTGCTTTGGGATGGATGGCAGTACCACAACTTTAATGCTGAACTCCTAGGGTCTCATCAGTGGGGGGGAAATCATATGCCTCTTTAAATTTTCCTTGAGTGAATGAGCAAATGCGTGGAAATTAGTACAAACTGCTAATCATGAACATGTGCAAAATATTTACTTTAGCTGGATAAATAAATAAATAAGAAAAGATTATTTAGGTTGCTATTAAAAGGGAACAAAACTCCTCTGGAGGGCCAAGTTTGGGGACTGAGATCACTGATATTGTTAAAACAAAGTAATATATTTTAGGTTGTATTTCCTGAACTCTCTACTCTGTTGAGCAAGGGGCCAACATAGAAGACCATTTGCATGGCTTCAAAATGATAATGAACATCAAGAATTTAACATGAAGCCCATGATAAGGCTCTCAAAGCACTCTAGCCTAGTATTGATTTGCTGCTTCTTAATAATGATGAGTTTTCCAAGTTCTGTACTTGTGAAATGTATATAAGCAATAAATATTGATTGCCTGATGATCATTGTAATGATGCTGTTGTTGATGATAGTGTGATGGAAACTTTTATCCCTTAGAGATTTGGCACCACTCACTGGTATTGTTGTATGAAGGACCCAATAGTGTGAGCTCTTGAGTGTAACGGAATTAATGGCAATGGGAGATGTCTCTGAACTTCATGAGAGTTCTGTTGCCACTGTACGCATGTATTTAAAGACAGAGCATGTAGAATTAAGAATGGGAAGGAGAGAAACACTTGAAAGGGGTTTTATTCTTATAATAAAGACATTATCTTGCAACAACAGTCTTAGGGTAATTGCCATAAATATTCATTCTACACAAGTGGCCATTCACAAATTGAAAATCCATTCAGATTAATATCCTATTTGCCAATGCTTTTCATTTATCAGGAACCCTGATGTTTATATAGGAAGAAAGAGAAATAGGAGGGGACAAGTGTATATTTGGAAAGCTTTGTGATGTGTGGAAAAGTGAAGAAGTAGTCATCATCATCTATAACAGTCTAGAACATTCTACCACTCTGCCTATCACAGGTAGACACAATGCCCACACAATCAGGATTCAAGAAAGAAAGTGTGGCTTCTACACTGTGGGTATCTACTCCACTACCTTTATGTACTCAGTTTCAGCTCTTAATTTAGCAACTGTACTTAAGTGTTATAAATTCTTTAATTTCAAAAGGACATATTTGAGGAATTAAGAAAATGATAAGTGAAATATATGGAAATGGAGCAAGGGGAATAATTATTAGGTACTGAGCCACTGTGGGAATAAAGTCCAGGTATGCTGTGCAGCTGGTGACAGTCATTTGGGTGATACCCTAGATTTGTCTCTGGCAAGGCCTGTGACACACACCTGACAAAGCTCTGTAGTCTCACTCGGCATGGAGAGAAGGCAAGGGGACCTGCGGTGGCAAGTAGTGGAATCTATCCCAAGCTGGAAAGGAACCTAGGTATCTCTGCCATTCTGTCTTCTAGCTTCCGGCTAGGGTTTCATGATAATAAGAATTTGTGGTCACGTAGGTCTGACTTTAGATAAAAGCTTACCTTTAGTGGAAAGGTAGGAGGGAGATGTTGGTCAAGAGAGACATCAAGAAAGAAGAGAGGCAGGGCCTATGGAACTTGTGCAAAATATTGAATGTATTTTTACGTTAAGAATTCATTTAATAATTTTATATATAAATACTAAACAAAGTATATATTTCTTATATATACTATAAAAAGTTGGTTCTTTGGCAAGTGCAGGGTATGTAAATCAACTTGCCCCATTTATATTTTAACTTTTTTGTTCTCAAAGAAAATATCTCTGTGGCATTTAATGGAGATTTTTAATTTCTTAATATTTTATAATGTATTGGGCACATGTACACATACTCACATATATATATACATATATATGTATATATATTCATACACACTATGAGAGGGAAAAGGAGGGCTAAATAAGTTTGAAAGACACTAGCAAAGCTAACGCATTTATTTGCTGTGAAACTCCTCTAGAGTCTTTTTTTTTTTAAAGAGAGAGGGACAGTGAGAGAGATAAAGAGAGAAACAACTTTATTTAGTTTTTCACATGGCTTTCGTTGCTCCATCACTCAATTGTGTACGTGGTGCTGGGATTTGAACCCAGGTCCTCGTGCTCGCCAGACAAGCACCAAAACCACTGAACCACAGCTCCAGCCCCTCCTCTAGAGTCTTTAAAATGTATTCTCCATGATGACTGTCTAAGAAAAGGATGCTGTGGGTAGGTATTTCCAGGAGCTACTTGTACAGCTAGTGTTCATGAACTGAAGGAAATGCTACTTCAGTGTATGAATCACCCCATGCAGAAGACAGGCAATTAATTATATGTGACATGGCTGCTCTGTTAGTTGAGCATTCTAGGCTGGCTTGGCTTGAGGTCCTCTTCACTGACGTTTGTGTAGTAAGGAGTCCAGTTTGTGGTATGGCAGGTATTGCCTCCTTCATAAGATGTTCTGGTTTTGTTTTGGTTGGGGATGGTTTTTTTTTGTTTGTTTTCAGAATTTGTTTCATATGTTGTAAGGGATTAGGTTTCACTGACAAAACCATATACACATATACACAATTATGTTTATGTTTAAACCTTGATACTGAAATACTTGTAAGACACAAAATGTAGGAAGTCATGGAATGAGCACCTTGGGTGGTGAGATGGAGAACTGCACCAGGAGTTAGGGAATCTAGCTAAATCCATAGATCAACCGCTAGTGTGTAGCCCCAGGAATGTCAGAACATTGTTTTCATATTTTTGAACCTCAGTTTCCTCTACTAAAGGTCAAAACACAGGAGTAGATGAGGACTGGACATACAGGTGACCCAGGAGCCACTCATTTCCCTCCTATATCCAGGGCTAAGCAATCATTCTCCCGACAGCATTTGGACAGCCATGGGTAACTTCCCAACATTTTATTCCCACAGATTTCTCAGAAATGAAAGGCAGGATGAATCTGCTGCCATTTCCAGCTGTGATAAACTCTAAGAAGCTAAAACCTAAGATTACTGTTATTGACACATACATTTAGATCTACCTTTTTCATGATAGATGCAAAGAGTCAGGAAGAGGTCCTCCTGAAGAATAACAGAGTGTGGTAGGTAAGATCAGTGGGCATAAGACCCATGTGTTCCTCACTGTCCCATGGCCTTTGAAGAAGGTCCACTTGGATCTTTTGGACAATTAGGAATTGACTCATAAGCAGAATGGACGTTGAATATTCTAAAGGAGGCAGGACAGGGCAAGTTGGAACCCAGGGAAGCTGATTCCAAGCTACAGTTCAACTCCCATCACTTTATCCCTACCTGGGACACTATGGTGAGAAGGACTGAGATGGGCTCACCTTCACAGTCTGCTGGCTGGGGAGCTTGGCAGACTTGGGATGCATATGCAGCATCCTACAGATGAGTTTCTCTGCACTATTTTCAAACATCAATTAATAAGAAAACCAAGGCTCTCCATTCTTGGATGACCTCTCTGGAGAACTCTGCAGCTGTGACAGGGAGAAGAGATGGTGGGAACATCCTATTAATAACCAACATCTGAGTGAAGTGCAAATTGCTTTACACTTGTGTGGGATTAGCCTCCAAGCTCCATATGCTGAGGATCTGATGACAGCTTGGAGTGACCACGGTCCAACACCTTCTCGCTCCTGATTCTGGTGGGTTCTGCCTCTTTTTAGCAGTTGAGGGTGGGTTGGGGAGAGAGTTATAAGACATTTGATTTAGGACTGAAATATTAAATCTTATTTTATGATATATGTAATATATATAATCCTCTTTTTAATATATCATATAATCCTTATTTTAATATACACAATCTGTTGTCCTCTCAGCCTGGAACATCAAGATTTCTTCTAAGCCATTCGAGAGTGGCTCTAGTTAACTGGAAAAGAGCTTGAAGGGGAAGAGAAAGTTTGGTGTCTGGGAAAGACTTTGTTGAATATTCAGCAATCATACTGAAAAGGCTTTTCAGAGTCTGTTTTGCAGCTGAGAGTGTTAAAGCTTGTTTTTGTCTCGAAGAGCATTCAGAGTACTAAGTGTTCAAGTGGACCTTGCTTCAAACCATTCTGGTGAGATGTTATTTCAATAGACTTGTCCTCTTCAGAAGAAGTGCTGTATCCCAGGAAAGAGCTTTAAGGGAAATCTTGAGTGGTTCCATCACTTAATAGCTTAGTGACTTTGGGTAAGTGAACCTTTCTGAACCTAGGTTTCCTCATGTGTAAAATAACAATCATGGTAGTTTATGGCTGTTGGGATATCAAGTGGGGAAAGGTACATGAAGTGCTCAGTAGGTGTACTTTATGACCCATTAATATGGTTGGGGAATAGGGTGCTGTGGCAAAGGGGACTGTCTCACATGAATCACATATAATTTACCAGATATCAAAATCTTAAAAGCCTAAATATAATTCATTAACCATGAACCATCTTACTGGTCACAATGAGACCTGGCTTGGGGTTCAGAAGACTTTTCTAGGGTTTTTAATATCTGGGGATATTTTAAAGAACATCCCAGAAAAAGTCAGTGTTCTGGAAGAAAAGGAGATGTGAGTGAAGAGCCCCCATATATATCCAGGGGAAGGTTGAAGGAATCGTGCAGGGATGCTAAGATGCCGTGGGACTAGCAATAGTGGGAAGCCACACTTAGTGGGACCTGGGGAGCAGGCACAGGTGTTGTTAATAGAACTCAGTGAGAGCTGGAACTTTGCAGAAAGGACAGCCAGGAAGGGGCTATAGGTGGAAGGACATTGTTACTGTCAAAATTATAACATGGGGCAAGGAGAGAAACAGAAAAATACACTCCTACGGATGCCTCCCATTGGCTGAAGGAGGGAGAGCTGGCAAAGAAACCTGAGTGGAGCAATGCATGCAGGCCTGTCTCCTGGGACTCAGCAGAATAGAAATACCTGGAGAATGTAAAGAAGAAATGAGCACCACATTTACTAATTTCTGTTTCACAAGTAGGGTGGGAGCCAATTGGTAGAGTGCTTAGTTGAATAAAACATCCAAATAAGCCAACTTTTTTCATTATGTGGTTCATTCAGTCATCATGCCCAGTGCTAAAGTGAGCAGCAAAATGGCAGCTTCCAAAGACATAGGAATGTATTGCTATAACAAAAAGTCTGATCCAGAGATTGGGGTGTGGTGCTCAAGTAGCACAGGTTCCTGGTCTCCATCTACTTTGGAGCTGAGCCATACAGTTAATAATAATAATAATATTACTAGTTCTAAAACTTAACTATGGGACTGGAGAGGTGGCTCAGTGGTAGAGTGCTTGCATGGCATGCATGGGAATCTGGCTTTGATCTCCAGCACCACATGCACAACTAAGTGGAGGAAAATAAAAATGACAAAAAAAAAAAGAAAGTAATTCTCCCTTTCTCACTCTCTCTTAAAAACAAAACAAAACTTAACTATGCATTAGAATCACCTGGGTAAATTTTTACCTGGATAAATGCTTACCTTCCACTCCCAGAGATTCTAATTTATTTAGTCTGGAAATCCCCCAGTGGTTTCAATATGCAACAAAGTTTGAGAATTACTGGTACATATTGAAATCAGCTAGAGATATCTGGATTAATGAAATAAGCATTCTTGTACCATACAGGATTTCATTGCAGGGAAATAAAGTGGACAAAGGCTAGGCCAGTGCTGTCCATCTGTAGCTATTTAAATTAAAATTTAAAATTCAGTTCCTCAGTCCCACTAGCCACATTTCAAGTGCTAAATATCCACAAGTGACTGGTGGTTAACATTTAGACCATGCAGAACTTTATGGAAAGTCATAGCATACAGCTTTGAACAGCACAAGCTTCAAGCTATGTCTAGGGGTGTAAAGAGTGTCTAGCTCTAAGTCCTACAGCAGCCTGATCCCCAGGGTGCCTTAAACAGAACCCCACTGCCACCAAGAGCCCTGTTGTTGGGATCCAGGTTAAGTGCACTGCAGGAGGATGAAGGGAAGGTTCAATGAATTGATAGTGAGAGAACGACGCTTGTAATCCTTGTTCAGTTTAATCTCTAGCAGTTGAAGGGTTTATTGCTTGTTGGGCAAAGAATGTCTTTTTGGAGATAAATCCATGAGAGCTGACTAGCTAGATGTTTCTTGAGAGAGGCAGAATGGTACATTAGTTTGCTAGAGCTGCTGTAACTGAGGACCACAAACTGGGTGACTTAAGCAATAGAAATTTATTTTGTCACCATTGTGGAGGCTAAAAGCCTGAATTCCATGTGGCATGTAGTGCCACACACAGCTGAAATCCTGAAATTGAGTAATGCTTTTTTCTGCCGGCTCAGTGATTTGTTTTATTATCTAAATTTTATGTGGTTTAATATGTCTTTTTCCAAGTTATGTGGTTTGAAAAATTGCCAGTAATAAGTCCTTTATTTTTGCACATAAAGTTATCTGTTCTTTATTCAGGGGAAATTAGTTTCTCCCTATCCTTACCAAATATATTTTGAGAAAATATTTAAAGAATATCAATTGGAAGGAATATCTAATTATAACCCTGCCCTGAGGGCCTGAGTGTATTTCTGTGGTCTATGATATCATTCGTCACCAGGATCTTGTACCCTTGGGATAAGGGTCTGTACTTCTCCAGGAACTCTCAGAGCATCCAGTGATTGGCATCAACTTCCTGGCACCTCCCTTCACTGCCACCATCAACCGACTAATTGTATTGCATTATTTACCTCACATTTCTCCCACCATTTCACCAGTGCCAGTTCCAGCCCTTGAGAGTCCTAGAGAACAGATGCCCATTGTGTGTGTGTTCTTGAACTAGGCATTGGTGGCCCTTTGACCTTTTTTCCCACACCATCCAACTCCGATGAGCAGTGTTCAGGGCTCTCACTATATTTGCAACATGCCAGTGGATATAAACCAGATCTCCAGAGATACAGCTTAGTCTTATTCATTGATTTCCCTCAACTGCTCCACATCTTGTTTGCTGTCTTATGTGTTACTGTGAACAACAGGGTTCTGAGGAAAAGCTTCAAATTTGCATGACTGTGTAGCCTGGAGGTTAAACACATAGGCTCTGGATCTTAATTGCTAGGTTCAAATTTACCTCAACTACTTGCAAACTGAGTCAAATTAGAAAAGTTGTGGAATCATTTTAACTCCCAGTAGGACAAGATGATACTAATAATCCTGGCTTGATAGTATCATAAGGATGAAAATTAAGCATCTGTCAAAAGATTTAAATAGCTAGTTCATTGAAGAAGATATACAGATGGCAAATAGGCATATGAAAAAGATTCTTAACATTATTGGTTTTAAGAAAACACAAATTAAAATCATGGTGATACATTGCACACCTATCAGAACATAAAAAGTTAAACACACACCTATGTCACTCCTAGGAATTTATCCAGGAGGAGAGGAAATGTATGTCCATGCAAAGGCTTGGATGTCCCATGGTGCAAGAATTAAAGTCAAGAATCAATGAGTGGGATGCCATTAAACTGAAAAGCTTCTGCACAGCTCAAGAATTAGTCAACAGTGTCAAGAAAGAAACTACAGAATGGGATAAAATCTTTACCTGTTACATCTTGGACAGGGAACTAATATCCAGAATATACAAAGAACTCAGAAAACTGAACACCAAACCCACAAATAATCCCATCAATAAATGGGCTAGGAAACTGAACATAAACATCTCAATGGAGGAAGTCCAAAAAGTCAATATATGAGAAAATGTTCTACATCACTAGCAATCAGAGATATGCAAATGAAAACTTCACTGAGATACCACCTCACTCCAGTCAGAGTGTCAAAAATGAATAATATGAACAATAATAGATGCTGGAGGGTTTGTGGGGAGAAAGAAACACTAACACACTATTCGTGGGACTGCAAACTTGTACAACCACTGTGGAAAGCAGTGTGGAGACTCCTCAAAAAACTAGGGCTGGAACCACCTTATTACACAGCTATCCCATTCCTGGGTATTTCCCTAGAAGAGCTAGAATTCGCATACTACAGAGACACAGCTACATCAATGTTTATAGCAGCTCAATTTACAATAGCTAAACTATGGAACCAATCCAGATGCCCCTGGCTGGATGAATGAATTTTAAAAACTGTGAGATATGCACATACATACATACATACATACATACAATGGGGTTCTACTCTGCTATTAGAATGATGTCATGGCATTTGCAGCCAAATGGATGGAAATGGGAAAAAAAAAAAACATGCTGAGTGAAATATCCCAAACACAGAGACTTAAGGGCTGAATGTTTCTCTCATATATGGAAGCTAGAGTAAAATCTGAGAGGATGAAAGTTAGCTAATTTTAATTAATAAACCCACCAAAGGTGAAATTTCACATAAGCTGGGGGAACCATAATTATGAAAGTGAGATGAGAAGGGAGGGAGGACGAGCAAGGAGCAAGGGGGTTTATCAATACAGCTGGGAACACTTGACTCCCATGAGAAGCCTAACTATACACAGGCAAGCAGAGAAACTCAGAAATTTCAAAATTTAATATACATGTACTCATTTCTGTTTATGGCATGAGGGTATTACAGAGATCTGAGATCAGGGAATGGATGAAGGGGGAAGATCCTGAATTAGGTTCAGCCTTAACTTACTTTGTCAATATCCATGTATGCATAAGTATGTAATAATGATTCCCTCCGATATGTAAGACTATGTCGAATAATTTTTTTTAAAAAGGCTTGGATGTGAATGTACACAACAACTTTAGATGTAATAAGCAAAATCTGGAAACTAACCAAATGTCCATCAGTGAAATCCTACTTAGCAATAAAAAATAAGCCATCAATATGACTACAATAAATTACTGTATAAAGTAATTACACTAAGTGAAAGAAAAAATGATAAAAATTACTATATTTTGCATGCCATTTATACAGTGTTATAGAGGAAACAAACTAATCTATAGTGACAGAAAGCAAATCAGTAGTTTCTTGGGAATTAGGGGGATTTGGGTGAGAGGGAGGGGTTATAAATGAGAACTAAGAAATTTTGAGAGGTATGAATATGTTCACTATCTTGATTGTGGAGATGGTTGTGTGTGTGTGTGTGTGTGTGTGTGTGTGAAAACTTTTAATTTTGAAAGGTGTGGTTTATTATATGTCAATAATGCTGTTTTTTTAAATGAGTACCTATGACATATCAGGTCTTCTTAAAGCATTAGTTCTTTTAAACATCATTGTACAGAAAATATTTTAAATAAAAATTTTAAAAGAATATTTCACCAAAAGCAATATTCAATGATTGCTTCTAATCCATTCCACCACAATATAACTACTTCCCCCCCCCCTTTTTTTTCTAGAGATCCTTATGAATAAATAGGAATTAGGAAAACATCCCAGGCTTTGAGGTCAGAAACCTGAGTAAGTGTGCACCCTGACATCCAGTACCCTGTGCTATCTGACCTTGAATTTTTATATGTAAAATAATATCAAGGTACACCACATGATTGCTATAAGAATAAACTTTTAAAACAGATATGAGCATGTTCTGTAAGGTACAACTCAGTGTGAATATCTCAGTCATTAGTACTAGGCAGAGAAGCTTCAGTGCTTTACAGACTGTAACAGAGGGCCAGCAAGATTAAAATAAACTTTGGAAAAAATCCCGTCACCTTACACAGGAGCAAGGGACAGACCCTATAGCTCCTTGTTCTCCCTAGACTGATAATTTCTACTCTAAACTCACAGTTATGGTTTAGATATAAGATGTCCCCCAAAGCTTCTTTGTGAGACAATACAAGAAGGTTCAGAGACGAAATGATTAGAATGTGAGACTTGTAACCTAATCTAGTGGATTAATCCACTCATATGGATTAACTGGGCAGCAACAGTCTGCAGGCAGGATATGACTACTGGGGGTTGGGCCTTTGGGGTTTATATTTTGTCTCTCGTGAGTGGAGCTCTCTCCCTTTGCTTCCTGGAGCCAAGTCCTGAGCTGATTTCCTGGGCCACGTCCTTCCTCCATGATGTCCTGTTATACCTCTCACATGTCTGAACATGTAATAATGAGTTCCACTGTTTCATATAATTATAATGCACCAGTTTTAAAAAAAGCAAGTTTGCCCAGTTGATTTGGTTATAGCTGGTAGCACCAGTTAAGTGGAAGATCTTTTGGAAAGAACTGCCAGGCCCTTGACACCTCTCAGTGAGGAATGCGAGTTGTCTGAGGCTCTATCATTCAGCCTCCAGAAAAGACAGCGCATCTCTCCTAATGACCAGAATGTGGAACGTTTTGAAACATCTATTCATATGCATTTAGCATCCCAAGCACTTTCCGCATCGTCATGCTTGTTCTTTTCCTGAGCACTTATGGTCTTGGGATTCTTATTGGCCCAAGATTGTCCTTGGAAATTATCTATCTTGTTGATGCAAATATGTATTGATTAATTTCTTTCCATCTTGTCATCCTGCCTCCCACAAAACAAAGAAAAACCACTAGTCAGTGTTATATGCTGACAACTTACCTTGAAAAGTACCATTTCTGCAGTGTGTGCCTTGATGCCAACATGAATGTTACATCTATGTAGAAATGCCGTGTGAAATGAGGAAGAATAGCAGCAGAATTGGTGTACATCACCCACTTGGGATAGTTAAAGCAGAGTAACAAAAACTATAGAGTTTCCCTCTCCCATCTCTTAGCATTTGAGACTTCCAACAACTCTTTTCTTCTGGCCACAAGGAGAGATGATATATTTTCTGTGTCATGAGGATGTCAAATCCACTTATAACTTATTTCTTGGGAGTTATTTTGAAATCCTCTATCAAAAGTCACCACATGAATATAATTAAATCTCTTATATGACTCATTATTTTATTCATTTGAACCAGCTGTTGCAAAAAACACCTCTGGGGCACTGTGGGGGAACTCAAATGAGAAAGAAGGGTCTGGAAGGAACTATGAGAACTGCAGAGTGGGTACTCCTTCTGAATGGCAGTCCCTATTTGTTGCCCTGTAGGAATGTGGCCCAAGGTTCCCAGAAATTTCCCTTTTTATACAAAGGTGGGGAAATAGAAACAGCCCCTTTTTATGTTGGCAAATCAAGGAGAAAGATACTAAGTAACATAAATGAAATATTTCCAAGTTATCTTATATTGGTAGACTATGAGTTTGTAATGTCTAAATTATACCATTATTTAAAACTATGACCTCTAAACAACTGAAAAAAATGGTGCCAATAAAAGGAATTTTGGTACTCACAAAATCAGTGGCATAAATTGGTACTGTTTCCCCACCCCAAATGACGTGTGTGTGTGTGTGTGTGTGTGTGTGTGTGTAAAATTCAGCTAAAATATAGGCTGAGCCTTATTGCAAACCAGAATAGTCAAATAACTATTGCTCTGAACAGTGACTCATAGATTGGATTTTGGGCTGGAGAGGTGGGTTTCCTGTTTACCTGTCTTTTGGACAGGAACACAGCAAGAACTATGTTTTTCTCCTTGCAACCTGCATTGTCTTCCTCCCTCTAAGCATGGCAGGTGGTGCTCCTTTAAAGGACAGTTCTTTCATACAGAGCCCTACATAGCAATGAGAATGGCCAGAGTCAGAGTCTGCCATTGTAGTTTAGAGTTTCAGGGGAGTCTGGAGTGTCAGATTTTCTTCACTGGGCAACATGGCATACATGAATGGCTAAGGACTGCCTTCTGTTTATTTTATTGGGAGACTATTTCCACTTACTTATTTGAAAGTAAGAAAAATGGATTTGTATGTGTGCTAACAAATTGTACTTGGGAAGTATCCAATAAACTGTTTCCTTTTGAAAGCCTACAGAATATATAGGTTCCAGCTGATTAGTAAAGTATGAAGAATAGGTTGAATATGAAGAAGTCAGTTGAATGATGCTGTAGGATCTCAGATTATCTATCACTTGGTCCTTAAAAACTTCTCAGAATATAAATGATTTTATGTGGTTTTACTTGTAACAAATACAGAGGAAAAGGAACTTAGTGGCCAGGATCCCAGCAGAAATTAGCTTAACCCTTTAGTTAAACGCTTTTAGAGAAATTCTTCATGGGGTCATGGACAGGATTAAAGGAACCAGAGCAGATAAACAAGGCATCTGAGAATGCAAGGAATGCAACAACAGAAAGTCATTACCACCCCTCAATCTGAAGGTTTGAGAGAGAAAGGGAGGGATTCTGTGGCCAAGGCCAGCAAAAGCCTTCTTTGTGTGAGTTTGCTAGCAGCATCTCTGTGTGTGCAAGAGTGTCTGCACCTCTCTGTCCTCCCACTCTCTCTCATCTCCTGCTGACTCCAACCAGAACCCAGAGAGCAATACATGGAGGTCAGCTCCTGGGCTCACAGTAGGACAGAAAGTGTCAGATATGGATGTGGGCGAAGGGACACATGGAAAGTTATTATCATAAAGGCAAAGAGAATCACAGCTCATGAAATGTTAGAGCAAGAAATGGTTGTTCATCCTCTAATCTTCTAATTTTTATTTTGCTCATGAAGAAACTAAGGCCCAAGGAACTCAAAGTGAGTTAGAAACATTACACACCTAACAAAGGGCATACTTGATACCAAAGGCAGTTTTATCTTTATGCCCCTCCCATGACTGTTCTACTTGATTAGTCAGGATACTCCTGTTAGAGTTGGCTACAGTGAGACATCTACCCTGCCATTCTCCCTTTACTGTGCCCATCAGACATCACTAACTGATTTCAGATTTCTCTCCTCCTAAGCTCAGATGTGCCTCTGACCTCCTGCACTAATGGTCCAGGCAGACAATAATGATTGGTCCATCTTGCCTTAGCACCTAATAATATAATATGTTCTAAATCTTCAAATACAAACTCCGGTTTCTTTTTTATGTCTAATCAGAGTTTCTGCTTTGAAACTTGGCTCATTTTCTGCAGATAGCCATGTGGACTTTTGAATTGCCAACCCTGGTGACTTTGCGGAGGGCATTGATGGTTTGGAAGAAGGGGATAAACCACAAGATTAATTTGCTTGAAGGATAACAATAAAAAGCCCTAAGCCCTGATGGGTGTTTTCTTTCTCCTTGCAGGTTGACAGGACAGAGGTGATTCGTACCTGCATAAACCCAGTGTACTCAAAACTCTTTACTGTGGACTTTTACTTTGAAGAGGTGCAGCGCCTGCGGTTTGAAGTCCATGACATCAGCGGCAACCACAATGGTCTGAAGGAGGCTGACTTCCTAGGTGGAATGGAGTGCACACTGGGCCAGGTAAGTTAACAGAGGTTTATCCCTCCTCCTTCACTCCTTAGGACCCTTCTTCCTCCTCCCCCCACCATCTAATCTGTGCTTTCCTTTTACTTTCTTTAACATTTAGCATCTTCTATAACATCCTGGGCATTGTCATATCCATCATATCACTTCTTCTTCTAATTCCCCCATTGTTTCAGTCTTTTATTAAACTTTATTAGATACTTACTCTATGTCTGGCTCCATGCTCTGTTCATGTGTCTGTCACTGCCTTATTCTGTCCTATTTACCAATTCCCATCTCCCAACTCAACTGTGAAGACTCTCTCACAGAAAGCATTCTCATTCATGTTTATTCCAAGTCTCTGGTGCCAAAACTGGGACAAGGTGGGACCTAAGTGAATACTTGGCAAATGAATAATAAATGCTTTAATTTAATCCTAACAATAACATGAATAAATATCATTATCATGTCCATTTAGTAAGTGAGAAATCAGATTCAGAGGATTAAGTGACTTGTAGAAGACCCTGCACTTACAAGTAGCAGAGCCAGGGCCCTCCCATCCTTCTTGACTCCAAACCCCATCATTTTCCTTTCCATAGTACCTTTCCTTTTTTGCTTCCCTTCCTTCTAAACCTAGAACTATGGTAAGTTTCAAAGTGAATCAAAATGAAAGAAAAAAGAAAAAGCAACCACTCACTGAACTCAGAAAGTGGGCAATTTAGTCAGAGAAGGCATTGTATGTGTACGTCAACTACAGCAAGTCATGGCACAATATCCTGGGCTCATACCTGCTGTTCTAGACAGTTAGGAAGAGAGATCTTTTCAGCTGGCTAGAGTCAAAGAAGGCATTTTAGGAACAAACTTGAAACAATATGGTCCGGGGGTTGAAGGAGGAGGAGAAGGGAGGCCATCCAAGTAAGAAAGCATCGTGACCAAGTCATAGTAATCCAGACAGACATGTCGGGGGTGTGAGACAGGAAGGGGCCAATTTCACTGAATCAAGGTCCAGTGCTGATTTATTGTGAAACTAGTGAAGATTAAACTTCAGAGCCCCTCTGCCACATAGGTATCTTCCAAAAAATTTCTGTGTTACATTTTTATTTGTAATTTGCAATTTTTTTTGTGAAGCCCCATAAAACCTAAATTCATCCCCCACTGAAAGATGAGTCTAGTTTAGGGATTTGTAATAAAAAGCCTGCCTGGCAAAGAGATGGCAAGGATCTGAGTTATTTGTTTGTACTTACCCTGCTTCATGCCACTTGTCACTAAATTTCTCCCATGTGAATACTGAATGACAAAATAGATGATGTCCTTAGTTACTCCTTTCCAGTGAATACAGAGATTGACTTAATACAGAGATTGTTCTTGTTTCTTAAATAAAAGCCAAAAGCCCGATGTAGAAATACAGCTTTAGGGGTTGGGGAGTTGGGCAATGAGAGAAACAGAGAACCTGGAATATTCTCCACTAATAAAATCTCTGTAATGAAGTTGTAACTCTGTAAGAGTTGGTGGCAGATAGTTCTAGCATTTTGCAGGTACATACAGTGTTTAATAAGTATGTTTCAAATGAGTGAATTGTGGATTTAGGATACAATCCTGTTTCTATTTTTAAAAAACTAAAAGGTGATAAAAATATATCTTCTTTAGATATAAATGAGCCACATCAAAATTCTCCCTCCCGCAATGGGCATCCTTCCTATAGAAATATAATATTTTGTCACAAGAAATAAATGTATAACTATGTAAGACTCAGTTTTAATAGTTTCCATCCAAAGCTTTCATAATTTTGTCTGTGTGAATGACCCTCAAACTTACATCTTCAGTCTCTCACAGTATCATCTTTCCAAAAACCAGTGAGTCTTTGGCCCTCCTTTTTGTGCCAGATGATGTGCTAGGTCCCAGCGATATATTGGTTAGCCCAAAACATTGTCCCTGTCCTCAAACAGCTCACAGTCAAACTGGATTCAAGATGGAAAGCAAATTATAACGCAAACGATTAAACTACAGCTCGTATAAGCCTAGCTAAGAAGAAGTATAGGAGAGAGATCATTGGGAGACTGGCATCAGGTGGAAAGAGGTCAAAGAAGGCTTCCCAAGGAGAGTGACATTTACACTGAAACCTGAAGGGAGAGAGAGGGTATAGCAGGTGTGAAGAAAGAGGAAGCACATTCTGAACAGATGGGAACATTATACACAAATCCTCAGGATTCAGGAAGGAGTCTGACATATGGTGCAGAGCATCTTTGTTTGATTTTTGTAAGAAGCCAGCTTGGAGATAGGAAGTCAGAGGAGGGGAAAGACACACCCTAATAGTTTAGAAAAGTGAGACAAGGAAAGACAGGCAACCTATAAGGGTGTATGAGCAATCCAGCTGCTATGGTGGACAACTAGATCTTAATTCTGCTGGGGAGAGTCTAGGAGCCTGGGTACATCAACCCCCAGAGAGTTCTCTCACCCTAGGAGGAAGCCAAGGCATTTGTACACTTGGTGCCATGAATGCTGTCATCAGTCCTTGACTGATGATTCCTATGGTAGGAACATTAATCCCCTAACATTTCTGGCTGACTGCATGGGCAACAAAACAGTCTCCAAACATTGGCAAAAGTTTGCAAGTAAAGAAATACACATGCTGGTAGACATCATCAGTGATGTGCACTCAGGTCACAGGGCCTGGTGACAGGACTAGAGCATAGTAAGCACCTGGTTCTTGTCTGTCATCATACCCACACACTTGCTCTTAGCACTCAGACTGATCATTTTCTACCAGGTAGCCTTGTCGAAAATAGTCCTATTCCTAGCTCAAGAACTTGACGAGTGATCTCAGCCAACCACACAGATTCCATCCCCCTTACCTGAGATTAGTTAATGGGTGCACCTGCAGCAAGTTCTAATCAATAAAACTTGAGGATTTTTCTGGAAAAGTTCCTAGACTAGAAATAAAAATGAAGAAACCTTCTTCCCACCTGGGGTTCCTGGAACCAACCGCAGCAGTCTAGCAACAAGGCTAAGAATGAGAGCAACCCTTAGAGGGATCAGCGCCAAAGGATGTGTGGGCACAGACCTGACCTGCAACACCCAGAGACCTTCCTATCCAGGCGTTCCTTGTTGTGGGAAAGTAAAATGACCTACTGTTGAAGCCATTTGGGATGTGGTATTCCACTCCCTCAGCTAAAAGCATTATGATTGATATATTGTAAGTGGGGAACTAAAGTAAGACGGAGCTGGCTGGACTGGGGCAAACAAAGAGAAATTGGGCTTTTTAGTTATTCTTTTATTTTTTGTCAATTTTTATTAGTTCATTATACTTATGCATAATATTAGGGTTCAGTTTTACATATATGGGGGAAAAATCATTGAGTAGCCAAGTGTGACGGCACATACTTGTAATCCCAGCAGCTCGGGAGCCTGAGGAAGGAGGATCACAAGTTCAAAACAAGTCTCAAAAATTTAGTGATGATGCAGGGTTTTGAGGATGAGGCTAGATTCTCTGCTCCCACTGGTGAATGGAGTTTGAGCAGACTGCAAATTTCTGTGGCCAAAATAGCCCTCCTCTAGTGTTTGCAGCTATTCCCAATTAAAACTGGAAATTTGGGCTGGCTACAGATCTCTGTGGCTGAAACAGCTACTTAGGTAAGAGCTGGGTCCCTCCCACCACTTCTGTTGAGTGGTTCATTGCAGCTCTTGGTGTGGAAGCACACCTCGGTAATTCAGCACCAATCTTCTGGGTTCTTCTCTCAAGAATTTGAAGAATAAAATCTACAGACAACTACAGAAGGGAAGAGTAAAAGGAGTAGGATTTATTTAAGGAAAGAGTAGAGTCTCCATAATGCAAAGGGGTACCTGGAAGCAAGATACTGCCTTAGTGTGCTAGGCCAAGGTTTATATTGGTTTTGGGTACAAACATTGATTAAGATTTCTGGAAAGCAGGCATTGAGAAAGGCTCAACATCATTGGGTAAGCTATGTAAAACAGGCTATGAAATTGAGCACCAACAGCATTGGTTAAAATCTAAGTAACACAGATAGCAAACTGTTCCTAGTTCCCATCTGTGGGGGTGACCCCACTTTTAGTTTTCCCAACTCTGGGACAAAAGAGTTGCTCCCACAGGTGAGCATGGTCTTTTGTATTTGAAGGCCCGAGCATCTCTCTCTCTCTAGGTTAGCTTCTAGGTGTGGTTGAATGGGGCCCATTGTCCTGAGTGCCTAGCCGTTTTACTTTCTATCCTAATCTCAACCAGTGAAACCCGAAGCAATTTAGGAAGATCCTGTCTCACAACAAAAAAATAAAAAGGGGCTGGGGAGGGCCTGGAGCAGCAGTTACTGCGCTTGCCTGGTTTGCCCAACTACGGGAGTTCAAACCCTCAGCACCACGTACACAAATAAGTGTCACAGCAATGAAAGCCACATAAAAAAACTAAATAAAAATGTATTCTTTCTCTCTCTCTCTCTCACTGTCCCTCTCTCTTAAAAAAGGAGAGGGGCCTAGGGATATGTCTTGGTGGTTGGTCCCTGGGTTCAGTCTCTTACCATTGAATAGGTAAGGCCATCTCTCTTCACTTTCAGATAAGTGTGAACTGGATGTTTTCTATGTATAGCGTGACACACTAGACAAATGCATTTGCCCTGGGAGCTTTGTGAAGGCACAGACTCCTTTACCTTTCAGAGTTTCACAAGTGTAATACTTGAGCATAAATGGGATTTTTGCCCCTTTTCCACAAGTTTCTGTACTCTCTAATAAGGCCAAGAAAAATGGAAAACCATCAACAGTTCCCTTCTTCTAACTGCAGTGGGGAGGGAATGTTCCTTCTTCTGCATATAGGTGGGCAGGGGACAGCCAGGTGCAGGAGCTGTTGAATAACCCTGGAAATAGTAGCATCGGGGTCTGAGGCACAGTTTCCTAAAGCTCAAATATACACACCATGGAGCCTGATGGTCTCGGTTCACATCGTTGCTCAGTGCTTTGTCCAGAGGAAAATGCCTACCACTCTCTAAGCCTTGGTTTCTTCATTTGCAAAATGGGGATGGTAATAGCAATGGCTCCAAGAAATATGCTGAGGATCAAGTGGGATAATGCATATAAAGTGCTTGGCAGGGTCCTTGGCGGCGAGCACTGGGGATGGTACTGGAGGCTGTCCAGAAGCTGTTGTTAATGTGGTGAGGATCTAGGAAGTGGTAAGAGTCAGCACTGTTTTCAGAGTGGACAGACAAAAGATAAAGACATTATGAGAGAGTATCCATATCCAGAGCAATCAATAAAACAGAACTTGTAATTTTGCCTGAAATTTGTGGAGTATTTTATTTAAAGGGATTCAAAGTGTAAGTGCTCCTACAGGTGTATGCCCTAATAGTCACTCTTCTTAGACAATTTTAACATAAAAGTGGTTTTAAATCAGATCCCTGAAATAATTGGGGCAGTTATGCCAATCTTTATCTTGCCACGAGTAAGGCCCCAAAGGAGAGAGAAGGTGAATTCCCCCAAATCATGCAGGAAGTCACAGTTCAGAGCCTGCCTGCTCCAGGATTCTACAGGTGCTGGCTGTATTCATCTGCTTGTCACATTCTCCCTCTGCCCTGTGGAGCAGCAGGGCTCTTGGTTTAGGAAAGGAAAATAGCAGCCCTCAGCAGGCAAGAAACTAGAGTTGGCCGCGAAGTTGGGCACAAGCACAGCAAGTGACTTCACAATGAGCAAAAATTGTCAAATGAAGCAAATCAAGGTTCTTGTCCTCAGAGAGAACTTTAGGCAGAATTGCACATTCTCAGCAGATGGATGGGGGGCGGGGGTGAAGCATGGGGACACAGGGTGCTCAGAAAGCTGTGTCCTCCTTCTGGGTGAACTTGGAGACCATCCTTGGATTTTTGTTGCCCAAAAGGAGGCAGCAGCTAAGGCCCTCTTCTGCTACACCCAACAGTGGGTATGCCAAGGAGAGATGGGACTACTCACTATCTAGACAAGGAGCCAACCTTCAATATGCCACTTTCATGTGCTCTGTAACTGTTTATTAACTCATTCAGACATCCCCAAATTTTCACACTCCTTTCTCCACCAGAGACACTGAGTCATACATAATAAAAATAATGACTTTTCATGGGCTAGTTTATTAACCAGGCATTGGATTAGGCAGTTGCTATACCTCACTTCATTTAATCAGCCCAACATCCATAAGAGGTAAGCACCACCATTATTACCATGTTATAGATGAGGAAACAGGCTAAGATAGGTAAGTTATCCAACGGCTAGAAAGTTGCATAACTGCAACTCTAATGTAGATCTGTTTAGCTCCAAAACCCCTCCATGAGCTTTTCCACGTATTTCTGTAGTTCGTCACTAACTAGTGTAAATCACAAAGTAGGTCTTTTAATGCAAAGTTGAGTTGGAGTTGACCTTGCTCATGTTTCTTTTTTACCTTCAATTTTTATACAAAAATAATAGAGGCAACCTATAAATCCTTTTTCAGAGAAATAGCCTTGGTTATCTCCCTTCAAGGCTATATTTTGAATTTGCTTTAAAAATATGATACGGCTTCTTAAAAAGTGTCAGTGTGACTGTCAACTTCCCCAAACCAGAACCTTACAAATTCAGCAACCCCTCTTGCCTCCCCTCCTGATGTTCTTTTCACCCTGTGTTGAACAAACCCATTATCTAAATTCAGTCGTTGCCCTGGGTTTCACTATTGCCTTTCTTGGAGTCAGTTTCTCTTCTCCATGGCTCAAAGGACAGTTACAACTGTATATCTCTTCTTCCCTTCCTTGACATTGCAGCTTTGTGTATTTTCTCCTAGCAAAGTTCTGAAGCATTTGTTAAAACCAAGAACTTCCTGTTTCTGTCCTATTAATGGGGCAGGGAAATTTGTAACCCCTTCAAAGTGTGAGACTGTCTGGGAGACCTCTGACCCTTATTCATTAGAGAGGGTCACACTATCTTCCCTCCAGGCTGAGATTCTCAAACTCTAGCAGGCATCAGAATCACCTGAAAACTTACTACACTGGCAAGTGCTGGGCCCACCCCCAGAGTTTCTGATTCAGAAGATCTTATGAAAGACACCATCCTTTGCATTTCCAAATTCCCAGGTGATGTGTATTCTACTGGGCCAGGGACCATACTTTGAGAACCCCTGTGCCCACTAATGAATTGTGGACTCTGTATGACTTGCTTTCATTATGAAAGGAACTAATGATTTAGGAAATTGTCTGTAGAAATTAAGGAGGACTGAGAAAACATCTGAAAAGCAGAGGGGATAAGTGCTTCATAAAGTTTACAGTCCTGTAAGGGAGCTTGAAGTTGATGTTCTTGAGGGAGATCTTGATCGCCAGAGTTTGTGTTTCCCACTATTAAATATACTTGGATGGACCTATTATCCAGACCATTGGTTTCTTTCCTGACACAGATGGACGTTAGGATTATGTCAACCCAGGGACCCTTGAAAGTCTGGCAGACTGCATACTGTCATAATCAATGGGAATTTGGCTCAGGGTTAATATGACCCCCATTGGTGGACACTGGCGGGTATGGTGATGCCAAGGGTACTATCCCAACTCAATGTAATGCCCACAGCAAGATTCCAAGGTTAACATTTTGCTGCATAACATCTAATATCCTCATGGCTTAGAACTGATGACCCAGGGAAATCAAATTTACACATAGCCAGCAACTCCTTTCTTTTCATCTTCTCATATGAAAAGCTTTCCCTAACTTTTCAGAATCACTGCAAGCAGCAGCCACATGCGTGGTGAATGATGTCCTAAGTAAACTACATCATCTCCACTCCCATGTGAAAGCCAAGGGGTGCCAGGAAGAAGTGCTCCTTTCTACTGCTCGCTCATAGACATGTGGGATTCCAATAGGGTGGTTAAGGGTGAGCAAGTCCCCAGGTCTCCAAAGAGAATAAAACTAATTCTTACCTTTTTCTTTGCTACCTTTGGCAGGCAATTAATCTTCTTAAAGTCACACCCCAGGAAAATCTCTGTGCCCCTGGAGTTCTCCTGTTATACCTTTAAGTTTTCTTTAGAGTATCTTATCTGAAGTCATGAGTCTTACATCTTACATCTACCACAAATTTCCTATGTGGCCTTGGACAATTTGCTTAACCTTTCTGTAAAATAGTGGCTTTACCTATAGATGAATTCATTTCTAAGTTCCTTCTAGTTCTAATAGCCAATGGTTCTCAATCATCTCTTTAAACTTTTTTTGATGGTTCAGCATTGACTTACATAAGGAATGGATTTGTTGGTTCACCTTCATACATGTATACATATTGACAGAGTTGCTTTAACCCCATCCTTGTCTAGGATCTGTCCCTTTCCTCCACTCCCTAATCTCATTACTCCTCTGTAGTTCCCCCAAGTTACGGATATCAATGACCACATACATGTAATTTAAACATTGAATTTACTAGTTTTATATGCCTGCCTGAATATTTTTGGATTTCTCATAGGAGTCAAATGTATTCTACAGTATTGAACACCCACCATTTACCCTCTCTCTCCTGCTTCCTCTTCCCTTTCTCTGTCCCATCCCCCATAGCTATAGTCCCTACAGCTTATGTGTTACTTCAGATTTGGTGAGTCTATTAAATAAACTTGACTAAATTTCATCCTATCTTAGATTTTACTCTAGCTTCCATATACAAAAGTAAACATTCAACCCTTAAGTCTCTGGGTTTGGCTTCTTTCACTCAGCATGATTTTTTTCCATTTCCATCCATTTACCTGCAAAACCCACCATAATGTTCTTTCTAATAGCTGAATAGAACTCCATTGTACATATATACCACAGTTTTTGGATCCATTCATCCAGTGAAGGGCATCTAGGTCGCTTACATAATTTCACTATTGCAAATTGAGCTACTATAAACATTGATGTAGGGGACTGGAGTGGTGGCTCAGTAGTTATGGCACTTGCCTGACATGTGCGAGGATGTGGGTTCGAACCACAGCACCATATATACAATGAAGTGTCAGAGCAACAAAAGTTACATGAAAAACTAAATAAAATTGATTCTCTCTCTTTCTCTCTCTCACTGTCATTTTCTCTTTTAAAAAAATGATGTATCTGTATCTCTGTAATAAGCTGATTTAAGCTCTTCTGGGAAAATACCCCGGAGTGGGATAGCTGGGCCGTATGGTGGTTCTATCACGAATTGTTTGAGGAGTCTTCACGCTGTTTTCCAGAATGGTTGAACCAGTTTGCAATTCCACCAACAGAGTGTTAGTGTTCCTTTCTCCCCACAATCCCTTCAGCATCTGTTATTGGTCATATTCTTCATTTTTGCCATTCTGGTTGGAGTGAGGTGGAATCTCAGTACAGTTTTGATTTCCATTTTGCTGATTGCTAATGATGTAAAACATGTTCTCTTGTATCTTTTGGCTTTTTGAACTTCCTCTGTTGAGAAGCTTCTGTTTAGTTCCCTAGGCAATTTATCGATTGGTGTGATTGTGTTTGTGGTGTTAAGTTTTTTGAATTCTTTTTATATTCTGGATATTAGCACTCTTTAAGAGAAGCAGCAGGCCATAATTTTCTCCCATTCTGTAGGTCCTCTCTTGACACTCTTAACTAATTCCTTACATCAGAATTCCTTGACTAATTCCTTACAGAAGCTTTTCAGTTTAATGGCATCCTGTTCATTAATCCTTGGTTTTAATACTTGTGCTACAGGAGTCCTGTTAAGAAAGAAGGTGCCTACACCAATATGGTAGAGTGTTCATCCTGTTTTGTCTTCTAATGATTGTATGATTGCTGGTTTAATTCCTAGGTCTACGATCCATTTCAATTTGATTTTGTGCACAGTGAGAGATAAGGATCTAATTTCATTTGTCTGCATATCCTGACCAGTTTGTCCAGCACCATTTGTTGAACAGGCTGTCTAACCTCCAAGCTATATTTTTGCTCCCTTTGTGGAATATCAGATGGTTAAGGATTTATGGGTTAGTCTCAGTGTCTTCTATTCTATTCCATTGGTCTTCCTGCCTATTATGATACTAATACCATGCTTTTTTTGTTACTACAGCTTTATAGTATAATTTCAAGTCAGGTATTGCAATCCTTCCAATCTTTTCTTTTTTTGCTTGTTTTTTTTGTTTTCCTTAGTAGTGCTTTGACTATTCTGGGTTTCTTATTGTTCCAAATGAATTTGCAAATTGATTTTTCCATATCTGTGATGAAGGACATTGGTATCTTGATGAGGATTGCATTGGATCTGTACAGCACTTTGAACAGAATGGCCATTTAACTATATTGATTCTGCCTAACCAAGAACATGGGATGTCTTTTCATCTCAGGTCTTCTTCAATTTCTTTCTTCAGTGATTGATAGTTTTCATTATAGAGGTATTTTACTTCCTTTGTTAGATTAATTCCCAAGTATTTTAATATTCTTTTCAACATTATTGTGGATGGGAGGGATTTCCTGATTTCTTTTTCAATAGAATTGCTGTTGGAGTATAGTAAAGCTATTGATTTATGGGTGTTGATCTTGTATCCTGCCACTTAGCTGAATTAATTTATAAGCTCTATAAGTCTTATAATAGAGATTTTTTTCTGGAGGGGGTCATCTAGGTATAGGATCATATCATCGTCAAATAGAGCTAGTTTAACTTCTTTTCCTATTTGAATCCCTTTGATTTCCTTCTCTTGTCTTATTGCTCTGACTAGGGTTTTGAGAACTAAATTGAATAACGATGAGAGAGTGGACAGCCTTGTCTTGTTTCCTAGGTTAATGGAAATTCTTTCAGCTTTTCTAAATTAAGACTCATGTTGGCTGTGAGTTTGTCATAAATGGCCTTGACAAAATTAAGCTAAATTCCTTTGATTCCTATTTTCTCAAAAGTTTTAAGCAAAAATGGGTATTGGATTTTGTCAAAGGCCTTTTCTGCATCAACTGAGAAGTTCATAGGGTTTTTGTCTTTAATTCTGTTTAAGTGATGAATTACTTTTATTGATTTGCATATGTTAAACCAGTCTTGCATGCCTAGAATGAAGCCCATTTGATCATGATGTATTATCTTTTTGATATGTTTTTGGATGTGATTTGCTAGAATTTTATTAAGGATTTTTTCAACTATGTACATCGGGGATATTGCTCTGTAGTTTTTTTTTCTTGATGGGTCTTTGTTGAGTTTTGGTATCAGGATTATGGTTGCCTCATAATGTGTTTGGGGGGTTTCCATCCCTTTCAATTTCATGGAATAGCTTACTAAGAAGTATTAATTCTTCTGTAAAGGTCTGGTAGAACTTACCTGAGAATTCATTAGGACCTGGGCTTTTCTTTTTAGGAAGGGCTTCAATTGCTGTTTCAATTTCACTACCTGATATTGGTCTGTTGAGCTGGTCAATATTCTCCTGTGTCAGTTTGGGAGTGTCATATGTGGCTAGGTATCTGTCCATGTCTTCCAGATTCTCCAACTTGAGAATTATAGTTTTTCAAAATAGTTTCTGAAAATCCTCTGGATTTCAAATAAGTCAGTGGTGATGTCTCCATTTTCTTTTGTGATTTTGTTGATTTGCTTCATTTCATTCTTTATTTTAGTGAAGTTGGCTAGGAGTCTGTCAATTTTATTTATTGTTTCAAAGAACCAACTTTTTTATTTCATTGATTCTTTGTATTGTTATTTTGTTCTCAATTTCATTGACTTTGGCTCTGATTTTGGTTATTTCCTGCCTTCTACCAGATTTGGGATTGGATTGTTCTTCATTTTGTAAATATTTGAGGTATAGCATAAGTTTATTTATTTGGACTCTTTCCTGATTTTTGATGAAGGCACTCAGTGCTATAAATTTACCTCTTAAGAATGTTTTCATACTGTCCTAGAAGTTACAATATGTTGTGCCTTTATTTTCATTCATTTCCAAGAATCTCTTTGGTTCATTCTTCATTTAAGAGGGTATTATTCAATCTCCATGTACTTATGTACTTTCTGTTATTTTTCTTGCTATTAATTGCTAGGATCATACCTCTGTGGTACACATGATATTATATCCACCTTTATGTATTTGCTAAGACTACCTTTGTAGACTAAAATATAAACTATGTGCTGCTGAGAAGAAGGTAAACTTAGCCAATTTGGGATGGAATATTCTGTTGATGTCTGTTAGGTTCATTTGATTTATAGAGTTTTTTAGGCTAGAGACTTCTTTGTTGATTTTTATGTTTGGATGATCTATCTGTTAGTGATGAAGATATATTGAAGTTCCCCAATATTATTGTGTTGAGATGTATAAGTGGTTTAATGTCAAGGAGTAATGTTTTGACATATTTGGGAGCATAAGAGTTTGGTGCATAAATGTTAACTATGGTTATATCTATTTGATATGGCATTCCCTTAACTAATATTTACTGGCCTTTTTTGTCTTCTTTGTCTCTTCTGACTAATTTTTGGTCGAAAACTATTTTGCCAGATACGAATATTGCAACACCAGCTTGCTTTTTCTGGGCCATAAGCATGGTAGTTTTTTTTCCCCAACTGTTTACCTTCAGTCTTTGGCTGTGGGGTATCTCCTGTAAGAAGCATATTGTTGGATTTTGTTTTTATCCAGACTGCTAATCTGTATCTTTTGGTTGGGGCCTTGAGTCCATTCACATTAAGTGTTAGAATACATATGTGATTTTGGTTCCCTGGCTGTGTGACCTTTACTGTATCTTGGATATCTTTTAGTGACATATGCTTTTATTGATTTTCTTCAGATTGTGGGATTTGGGAGTTTTTTAATTATTCCTCTATTTGAAGTTTGTCTTTGAGTATTCTCTGAAGAGCTGATTTTGTGTTCATGTATGATGTTAATTTGTTCTTATTGTGGAAAGGTTTTATTTCTCCACCAAATTTGAAGCTAAGTTTTGCTGAGTATAGTATTTTTGGATGACAATTATTTACTTTCAATGTTCGAAAACTTTTGTTCCACACTTTCCTCACCTTTATAGTCTGGTTTGAGAAATCCACTGTGATCCTTATTGGTTTGCCTCTGAATGTGACATGGTGTTTTTCTCATCATTTTTAATATCTTTCCTTGTTTTCTCCATTATTAATTTTGAATATGATGTGTCTGGTGAGTTTCTCATTTGGTCAGGTCTATTTGGAGTCATATAGGCTTCTAGAATGTGAATATCTGATTCAATTCTTATATAGGGTAAAATTTCTTTATCTTATTGAGAATGTTCTTTATGCCATTCATTTGGTGTTTAATGTTTTCCTCTATCCCAATAACTCTCATTTTATTTCTTCTGATCTCATCCTGTACTTCATAGAAATTCTGATCGTGATCAGCAAGATTTTTTCTTATCTATCCTCCATACATTCAAGATTACTCAGCCTGTCTTCATCGCCCAATGTTCTTTCTTTGAGAACTGAAGTTCTATTTTCTACCGAGTTCACTCTGATATTAATATGTTCTATTGAACTTTTTATTTAGATGACAGTGTTTTTTCAGTTCTAAGAGCTCTGCTACATCTTTTTTCAGTGTCTCTAATTCTTTATTAAAATGGTATTTCAGGTCTCTTATTTCCTTCCTTAAATCTTCTTTTAATTCTTTGATCATTTTAATAATCAGATTGTTGTTACTATTTTCTAAGTGTTCATCCAGGTCCCTATCCATGGAATCTCTGGCTGGTGAGTTGTGGGTTTGAGGAGAATTGTTTCCCTTTTTCCTCATTTTCAGTTTCTGGGAGTGGGGTCTGAGATCTCTCACTGGTTATTTCATTTTGGTACTTTGTTGATGGGTGGGAGGATTTTGTCTCTTTGCTTATTTGAGCTGGGGTACAGTTCAAAAGCTGGCTCCCCGACATGTGATTTATTATTGACCTTTACGATTTCTGATTCTTCATGAGATAAGGGAAAAGAGGCGATATGTACAGCCAATGCATACAATAGATAGCTGGTTACTTTATTCCCTCTGTAACTGTTACAGTGTTAACCTCCTATGAGGGGAATAGCAGGATTAGCAACTATCTTCCATGAGAACTATGAGGCTATACTTGGTTTAAAAGCAAATAATCTTTATCAAGTTTAGCATTCACTTCAGATTTCCAGTATCTCCATAGGTATGGAAAAATAGTCTTGAGAGCAAAGAAAATGTGATAGGAAAGTTGAGAGGAACTTGTGAATTTAGAGCAAGAGCAGCAAGAGAGTGGAGATGATGTAAGATATTCTGATAAAATAAAAAAGAAAGAATGAAAAAGGGACTCGGGGAGTGACTTTAGGGGAGGGTGAGAAAGAACAGAATAGAGTTTAGGTGTTGCAAAAAAGAAAGGAAAGACAGGGATACCAGAGAAGTTCAGTACCAGGAGGCTACAAAGCACAGAAACAAAATCACAAACAAAAACAACATCAAACCACAGAACCACAGAAGAAGAAGAGAGAAACAAGACAAAACACAAAGTAAAAATTAAAAAAACAAACACACAACAACAACAAAAAGAATGTCTTAATGGAAAGTTGGAAGGATTGCCTGTTATTTCCACTGAGGACATAAAAATATACAGTGGGAGTGGATGATCACATCTGGCTCCTAGGTGGAGGCACTTCCAGGGTGAGGCTGCTAGAGAGCCTGTGTTTTGCTGTTCTCAGCTGGAAGCCAGATTCCCAGGAGTCCTCTCAGTATTCTTCTCATGTGGAGGGAGTGTAGTCCTTCACTGCCACTGATTCCTGTGAATATAGCCTTTTGGCATTCCTGGGTTGAAACACTGGGTGTTTTTGTGTCTGCTGACCTGCTTCAGCTAGGGCCCCCACAGCTGATTGCATTCTTGTAGATCCCAGGGCAACTGCAAGGAAAGCTCACTAATGCTGGGGCAGTGGTACCCTGAACTTGGGTCTCCTGGGACAGATGCCACCCCAAACTTGTGGGTCCTGAGGCCCTCACCAGCCAAAAATGGGCAGCTCATGAGACAGTTTCTGCCCCAGAATCAGGGGACCTGAAAGGATGACAATAGCCTGGAACCTCCAGCTTCTGGGGTAGTCTCTATTCCAAACTCAAAGAGCCTGAAAGCAGACTCCCACCTGTAATGCACAGGTCCTATGGCTGTCTCCACTCCAAACTCAAATGTAAACAGATGGTGGGAGAACTGAAGCATTTTAGAAGCATGCTTCCTTGGCTTGGACATTGTTTCAGGGATTTCCATGCTGGCCTGGCACACAGGAATGTAGCGGTTCAAATCACAACACCATGTGCAAAATAAAGTGTCCCAGCAATGAAGGACGTATGAGAAATTAGAGGAAAATTGATTGTCTGCCATTCCTATCTTTCTCTCTCTCTCTTTTAAAAGCAAAGGACAACAAAACAATAGATGTCCCTACACTGAACACTCTCCATCCCTTCATTTTTCCGTGTTATAAAACTAGAGCCGATAGATGCATGTTTTTAGGGTTTATGTATGTTTGTTGATCTATCAAAATTGAGCCCTCAATAATGTTGACACTCATGAATTCAGAGGAAAACAAAGAGCCTGAAAGAAGGCTACTGCTCAAATGTTAAGGTCCCAAGGCCATCTCTGCTCCAAACTTAAGGGGCCTAAAAGTAGACTCTCATCCAGAATGCACAAGTCCCAGGCCAGTCTCTGCCCCAAACTCAAGGGAGCCGAAAACAGACTCCTGCCTGGAACATGTAGCCTCCAGGACAGTCTCTGCTCTGAAATCACAGGACCTGAGGCACTTAGAGCACAGGGCTCCTGGAGCAGTTAATGGCCCAATGGTGCAGCAACTAGGGCGGCCTCTGACCCAAGCCCACAGCTCTTGGAGCAGCTACCTGAACCACCCATTCTCAAGATGATGATCACCCTGGCTCTCTGTGGCCAGTTTGGAGGCAATCTAACTTATGTGAACTAATGCAGTCACAGGGTTCAGCCATGGAGTGGGAGCCCTCTGATATCAGGGTTCTCCATGCCAATTTGTCCTTCATGTATTTGTGTGTGTTCTTCCCTTCCTCTGAACTGATCCAGCAGCACAGCCACTGGGTGGTGGTCCTTCCAGCTGGAGATGCTTTGCCCTGTTTTGGTTTTCTTCCTTGCTTAATGTATCCAAGCCTCTGCATCTCTAGTTTTCCTTGTTTGTCTACTAATGAGTTTTGGCAAAATTTTGCAATTCATGCACTTTGCAGAAAGGCACTTCTCCCACCGCTGGCATCCCACTTCATGAAGAGATTCTACATGGAAGGAAGATGGCCTTCCTTCCAGGTGCCATCTTCTTCCTCCCTATCTAGTCTCTTTCACTGGCAAATCTAACTTCATCTCTTACTTTTTGCCTTCCTGAAATAAAAGATCCTTTCCTACATTCTCATTCCTTTTCAGGATGCTCCCCCTGCCCACATCCCTTCTCATCTCATCTATGATTTAGCATGAGGAGATACTTAGCATTTCCCTGGTGCTAAATAACAGATGTCACTCAATCACAGATGGTGTCATCCTCCCTTAGCACTACCCCCCATGGAAAGCAATACTTGTGCCTGTTTAATTTAAATGACAGTGGTGAAAAGATTTATTTAGTAGTAATTTAAAAGGGCCCTATTTGTAGGTGCTGTTTAACATACTTCCACAGTAATACAATTTCTCTCTTAATCACATACTAAAGCAGGAGAGGAGTGAGTGCAAGAGAGCTAGAAATGAATAATTATTTTCATGAAATACTATGTCAATGCTGAAAAGTAGCTCTAAGTGTTTGTACTGGTCTTAACATTTTAAGCCAGGTTGGCTCAGGACACTTGGTCCCTAGTCCATTCCACCCATGCAAGGAGCCACATATGCTACCTAGGATCAAAGGCAGCTGCCTAAGACCTCCTACACTTTTTATTGATCCCAGCCTACTTTCATTCCAATCTCACTTCCACCGCTCACAACTACTGGCTGTAAATTCAACCTGGATCCCTGTCTCCATGGTGCTAGTACACACTCTTCCAACTGAGCAGTCCTTGCCTCACCTCTACAGATGAAGTCTGGCTGCACCTACTCAATTATCCATATTCTAGGTGCCTTACATAAAAATATCCTGTTCTTGTCACATCCCCAAAACACAAGACCCTACAGCACCATGAAGGGTTTATATCAATGGGCCATATTTACTGAAATACAGTAACCAAAAAGTCTAGGCAACAAATAATACATTTGTCCCAAAACCTGTTCTCTACTAAATCTTCTAATTACTGAAAATAAGATTGTTAACTATTTACAAAGTTTACTACAGTGATCTTGAACAAAGATTTTTTAATTTCTTTTGTTTGTTTAGTCTGTATACAAATTTATTTAGTAGCAGTCATAAGCTTTTGTGAATATAAACATCCATAAGAAGATTAAACCCTGTCTTGTCTTCTTTTCCAAAGTGGAAGGAAGATATGTTACCAGCTATTAAAGTACCTAATTCTTCAAAGGCCAAAAGACTGGAAGGATATGTTTTTTACATTCATAGTGATGCCATCTATGTTGTGGGCTTATGGGTGATTTATAGTATCATACCTGTGTTTTCTATATTTCCTAAAAGGAATCTTTATCACATCTATAATTAGAAAAAACAATGTTGGCAAAAAACATCATAATAAGGCTTGCATGGCTGACTTCAAAGCATTCACACTCTGATGGAGTAAGGCATGCACATATTATATAGATTCTTACATTTTTGAACTTTTATATCCCATAAGGCATTCCAATCTAGGAATTTCATAAGGAATCCTTTTGGGTGAGGGATTTGCTTAGGTTTTAGAAAAGTCGTTTTGCAGATACTTCATGTAAAAGTCTTGGTCCCGCTCCCCTTGCCCACAGGGAGAAAAGTCAGCTTGCCTAATCTGATTTTTCATCTTTTGTAATATTATTTTTACTGACAGAAGAGACCTGGGAGGGTTTGGAGCACTAATAAAAGATAAGTTAGGGGAGAACCACTGAATCTGCAAATTGGTTCTGAGATTCCCCCAAAGCCTAGATTCTCCAGCTCAAGCCTAAATTCAGCAAAAGATTATTTGTGTTTTGAATTAACCTAATAAAGTTTAGGTGGAGAAGAATAATAACTGCTTGGTTTTCAAAATCAATCCCAAGAGTCTTAGTTTCAGATCCAAGGACAAATGAGGCTGGGTATGAATTAATTAACCTTGTTTTAGATGGAACATGGCCTTGGAGGCTCCTCTGTATACCAGCATAGGTCAGCAAAGGTAAATGCTCCTGAGCCCCAGCTCCAAGAGGCCCCCAGTGTACCTCACTCCCTCTCTCTTAGCACGTACCCATCAGAAGACTCAGGTCAGCACACTCCCCAGCCAGTCATCAGAAACAAAGGAGCAGAAATCCTCCAAACCTTCCTCTCCCCACTGAGATTCAAACCAGGAAAGCTGATATTAGTTAACTTGCTGACAGCTCCCCAGGAATTCAGGAAAGCTTGAAGTTGGGAAGAGGACAAAAGTAGTGCTGAACTTAACCCACCGAGCACAAGAGTCTCTGCACTGCTCTCTGGCACTCTGAGTTCCTGCTTCAACACCTCTGAGCAGAGGGATTTCATCCTTTCACATAGGGCTATCTAAGGCAGCTCAGTGTATTCAGGCCATCCTAATTTATACTCATTGGTTTGGTTATTAATAGCATTGCCTTTCACTTTCATAAGTGTCCCAATTTGTGCAATATATTTTGTGGTCACTCTGTAGTAATAAGTCATTTTCATAGCTAACATTTTCTAAGAGCCGATCCCAAGTCAAGTCCTTGTGAGCTTGATGCTATCAACAACATCAGCATCGTCATTGCTAACCCAAGATCACAAGCCTCTGAGTGGCACAGCAGAAGTTCAACACCAGGCCTTTGGATTCAACGAGTACTAAAGAACTCTTCCTAAGCTGCACTCTCTTTAGGCTTCTGTTTTGTATGCTTAATTAGCAAAAGATGCTTTTTCAGGTCCCCCAGGCCTTCCCACTGACTTCTCGTAAGTGGTCATTTGAAGAGAGGAGAGTGATTTTCAGGAGACCTTGCTGCATCCCAGATATTGTGTTAAATGAGGTAGCTGTCACCTCCACTTGATTAATAAGAGGTAAACTTTGAGAATGCAATGAATTCACCCTAGATCATGCTGTTTGCAAGTTGTAGACCTACAATTCAGATTAATCTGATCTGGATACCCACTTTCCTATTACACCATATCACTCATCAAAGTGCATTCTTACAAACCTTTGTAGATCTGAAAAGCAGAGTAGTAATTCTTCCTAAATGCTATCATTAAATGACTGCTTACAGAGGTCAAGCCTGAGGCATGCTTCCCTGCAAGTTGATAAATTGACACCTATATCTGAAAAGTCTTTTTCTTGTGACACCCATCAGCAAATGGACTTCCCATTTATAAATGTTTATCTGAAATACTTCTGAAGCAAAGAATCAGCAAAACAACTTACAGTAGTTAGGTTCTGTTCTTCTCTTCCCATGGATCTGTTTTGCTGAATAGTCATTGAAAATGAGAATAATATATATCTGATATATATTCATTCATTCATCTATTCAGTGAATGATGTATTCATTGAATGCTAACAATAATAATAAAAAGGGAAAACGACTGCCAGACCTTGTGCTAAACACTTTGTACCATTTTCTTGTTTAATTCTCACAATACCCCCAAGGGATAAAAGCTATTATTTCCTTATCTAAACCTTGCAATAACTTGCTTCAAGTTACTTAGGTGCACACCATTTTCAAGTGAGGGAGGCTTGAGTTAAAACCATACCTTCTGGCTCTTAAGCAGTTCTGTGCCTTGGCCAGTTTGCAACAACCTCCTTGCCAGCACTTTTAACACAAGGTATTGAGAATGGCTGATCCCTGGAAAGCAACATCTGCGAAGCCTGCATCATCCGTGCAGGCTGTGGTCTTTAAATCTTCAGGTCCCCAAGATCAACAGATGTTGGACTCTGACAATTGCTGGAGTCTCTTGCTTCCAAAACCCTCCATCAGTGCTGTTGGAGGCTGCAGGGGCCACATCCCAGGCTCTTCTTCAAGACACTCAAGAACTTCCTCCACACAACATCCATTTACTCCATGAAAGATTTTCCATCCTTCTGTTGCACTATTTTCAGGAAATGGCTTTGTTGTTTTCTGTATATGAAGATAATACAGGCTCATTGCAAAAACTATTTAGAAATACAAAAGAAAATAAAATTGCCCTTCCTCCCACCATTGAGACGTGACTACTAAACACTCTGGTGCATAGTCTTACAGGTTTTTTCCTATGACACATGTACATATTGTTCTTTGTAAAATAAATATATGGTCACTTGTATATGCTTTTGTTATTGGTTTTTTTTAAACAAAAATATATTGGGAGCATCTTTCAATATTAATGCATATACTTGTACACTATTTGTTTTAAGGACTACATGGTATTCCATAATAGCAAAATTCATGTAATATGGTCCCCTACTGTGGACATTAAGGCCATTTCCAGTTTTCTAGAATTATAAACTTTTTGATGAGGATCAATAATAATCACAGCTTATTATTATTTTTTGGAATAAATTTATAGTGCAATATTGGGCACACCTTTTAAGGTCTTTTATACAAATTGCTAAATATCCATAGATAAACACTGTAGCAACTTGTACAACCTCATACAGTGCAAAATGCAGATATATATATTTTTTGCTGTATCCCCAGTAACACCTCCAACTTTTTATTGTGTATCTTTTTTTTTTTTACATACATGGAATATAATTTGTTCCATTTCAGAACGTAGTATTTCCTCTTTCCATCCCTTCCTCCCTCCTGGTTCCCCATCCTCTATTTTATTGGTCTTCCTTTTATTTATTTATTGTTTTTTAATTGCACTTTATAGGTATACATAAAGGAAGAATTCACTGTGGGATACCCATATGAGTACATAGCATAATTTGGTCAAAGCTTCAATCACCACACAAATGGTCCCAGATGAGCAAGAAGGACACAGAGGATTAAATCCCTTCATCTCAGTCACCTCATGGTCCTCCCATCCCCAGAGAGTTTGTTCAGGGCCAAGAGTACAATGCCACAAGAAGACATTGATGTGGGTCTCAGTCTGGAAGTCTGCCTCACTCTCAGACCTGTTCTATTTTCCTTTCATAAACTCCCGGTCCACCCCTGCTCTTCCATTTATCATTCATGTGTTGGAGACCCCCAGGTCAGGATTCTCTTCGGAATCCAACACTCCTGTATTCAATAGTATCTAGATACTCTCTCCACTTGGATGATTCACAGATCCAAATTAAATCTCAAATTCAATAGCTCAAAACCAAGCTTGCCATTCCCTCTTGCTTTTTTCACAGCCCCCTCCATGTGCCTGTCCTCCAGTGCACCCCACTCAGTGAATGGTGCCTTTATTCTGCCAGATGCCAGAGGCCTGAAACCTGGAAAGCTTCCCTCATTCATCCAACACTTTACCCCTGCACATCCACCAATCATGAAGCCCCAACAATTCAGTGTCTTAAATATCTCTATTATCTCAGCCCCTTCCACTTCCAGCACTTCAGTCTAAACCAGTAGATCAGAATTATCTCTAACTGGGACCGATGGGATGAGAAAGAAAAGACTAGGAAAGTAGCATTTCCTAAGTATCTGTATATACCTGATGCTGGGATGTTAATACTCATACTGTACTTGGTAAACCCAAGTAGCAGATAATATCATCAACATTTCGCAGGTAAGGAAATTGAAGTACACAGAGGTTTAGCTGTCCAAAGACCACCACATTCAGAACCTTGCATGTGATTCTTACTCTAGGTTATGTATCAAGTGTGAAGCTAGGGATCCAATTAGGTGATCATTGTAGTGGCATACAAGGAATGAAGCTTTCCCCCTTTGTAAGCTTCTCGAGGCCAAAGAAGGAGTTTGGATCATTTTGCATACCTGGTAGGATTTATCCCAGGGCCTGGGTCAAATCCCACCTCTGTCATTTATGGGAGGCAGGTAAACTAGCCGTTAAGAGCATGGATTCTGGAGCTAGACTGTCTAGATTCAAACCCCAGCTCCACTGCTTACTGGCTGTGAAAACTTGTGCAAGTTTTCTAGCCTTTCTATTACAGACCTTCCAAGAAAGATGGGCCCATGTCTTGAAAACCAGAGCCTGTGAACGTGACCTTAGTTAGAAAAAGAGTCTTTACACATCTAAGAGTAAGATCTCAAGATGAGAAGATCATCCTAGATTAACCAGGTGGGACCCAAATCCAGTAACAAGTGTCCTTAAATGAGGTGTACAGAGGAGAAACACAGATAGAAGACAAAGGGCCATGTGAAGAAGGAGATGGAATAAGACAGCCAACAGCAAAACAGTGAGGGCTGCTGCCAGAACCTGGAAGAAAATGGAATCTCCTCTGGAAACTCTGAAGGGAGCTTCGCCTTGAAAATGCCTTGATTTCAGGCATTTGGCTTCCAGAATCCCGTTTTCAGCCACCAAGTTTGTAATATTTTGTTATTGGTAGACTTAGCAAACTAATATATTGTCTGCACCAGTAATTCCTTGTGTACACGTGGGCATATGATAATCCTTCAGGAGGCTGCCATGAGGATGGAATGAATCAATGCACACAGGGTGCTTGAGAGCACAAGATGTCATACAGCAAGGACTCCAAATGCAGTATTAATTATGACTCTTTAATACCTGTTTGACCTTTCATGAGTAATAATAAAAATATTTGGTCTACTTCAGAGCCAGAGTTAGCTTCCTCCCATTGCCCCTCTGTTCTGTGGACTGCTGATATTTGGTTGCCAGCCAAGTTATAGCCTGCCAAAGGTCATGGTTAAAAACTGACATGTACCCTTGACCTGACAAAATGCCCTGGCCTGGACACTGGGCAGCTTGGAGAAGAGCCCTTTCCCCTTTCTCCTGGTTGCTGTATGTCAAGACTGCAGGAGAGGAGTAAGGGTGGACTGGAGGCAGCAGGTAGATGGCATCTGACTAATCACTGAGCCAGATCATTTGTGATGATTATGAGCCCTAACCCAAGAGATGAGGCAAAGTGGGTAATTAATACGTGAGCAGTCCTTAAATCTGTCCTTCCCTCCCTCTCTGAAGCTCTCTCTCCACTCCATCTCCTGCTAATGAAGTCAGAGAAAGGGTAAAAGCCTATAATTATTGGACGTAATTAGAACCCTGCTTAATAGAAAGCTGAAGGCAGGAAGGCCAGGCCGATAGATTACCATTGATATCATTACCTATGATATCATTCTGAATCACTGTCCCAAGGGTGGTCCTATTGTGAGTCTCTACTAAAGACCTGAGGACTGTCCTGAATTTATATAAAATGGAACAAGGTCATCACCCAACCCCTCCCCTACATGAGTGAGAAAGCTTCAGAACTGTACATTGCCTTGTTCTTGAAACTTTTCTTCATTAGTGAATCAAGTCCAAATCAGCAGAAGAGATTAGTGTTAAATTTTAAAATGCATCTTTTAAATCTGATCATATTGCACTAAAATTCTTGGTCAGCAAAAATTTATACTTTCTAGCTCATAGCTTCTCGATTTTAATATGCATGCAAATCACCTGTGCATGTAAGACAGATTTTGATTCAGTAGATCTGGGGTGAAATCTGAGATTCTGCATTTCTAACAGGCTCCTAAGCCATGCTGCTGCTGCTGCTGCTAGTGGTAGCCAGATTGCTCAGGGTGTGGAAGGGGCACACTGTATGTGTCAAGGGAAAAGTCCTTCTCATCCCCACAAGTGACTACCTCCATCCTACCACAGCAACTCTTCCAAACTTTGAAAGTGGGTCTTGAAAAATAAATAGCATCTATCAATTGAAGGAAAAGAGCATGAGCTGTGCTAATCACAGGGAAAAAGATAAGAAAAAGCATCGGTCTTTAAGATTTTTTAAAAGGTTCTTTCAAATATATTTTAAGCTTCTCTTTATTTGTAGCACATGTTACAGGCCAAATTTTTAAGGAGTTACTCTGTACTCAGGCAAGATTATGGGTCTTCTGGGTCAGCAATGGGAGCAAGGGGACCAGGACATGGAGGCAAAGCACCAAGACAAGGGGCTTCTGGCATACTACCTACCTGGAGGTGGTCTGATTTCTACCAGGTAAAGTGATATTACCCAGAAGTCTTAGGGAGAGAAACGTAAAGGTGAGGATTTCTCTAAAATCAGCGAAAAACCTTCCTAGGACTTTGAATCTGACCTTGGGCTAAACCAATCTCATAGCATCCTGTGCCTGCAAATTACTGAAAACTTCATCGCTTAAAACAAAGAAATACCTTCTCTCACAGTTTTGAGAGGCAGAAGTCCTAAATCATGGTGTTGGTGGGACCATGCTCTGTCCAGAGGCTGTTGGGGAGAATCCATCCTTGCCTCTTCCGGTAGCTGCTGTTCCTTGTCCTCTCACCACATCACTCTGAATGCGCACCCCTCTCTGATCTGCCTTCTCTTTGAAGTGAATATTATCAAATCTTCCCCAGCTCCCTTTTATAAATGCACTTAGGAGGACACTTCACGTCTACATTTCACACAATCTCCTCATCTCAGAATCCTTAACCTAATCACAGCTGCAAAGAGCCTTTTGTTTGTTTCAAAACATGAGGTCTTATACACAGGTTTCAGGGGTTATAGCATGGGTACTGTGGGGAGGAAGTGGACGGTGTCATCTTTAGCCATCACAATCAACAGTGCTTAGGTATCTACAATCAGAGTGAAACAGAGCAGAGAGGCTGGTCTCAAGATAAATTAAGGGTCTTCTTTCTGTGCCTCCTTGCTCCTCATACTCTTATTCCCCTGGGACCCTGCCTCTGTTCTACCTGGACCCTCATCCTTTCCCTCTGAAACTATTCAGTTCTCTTCTTCCATAAGCCTTCAGATCTGGGGCAGTTTCTTCAGAAATGCCTTCCTGAATCTTCTGGACCAGCCAGGCCGTGGCATAACCTTGCTTCTCCTCTCCAAGTTGGAACTGACATATGTGTTGTGTGACTATATCTGGGAGGGAGGCATCCCTTCTGGCTTTGTGTCATCCTTTTATTCTCAACACCCAGCATGTAATAGGCATTTAATAAAAATCTGGTCAACACAATAATGAATCTAGGCTTCAGCTCTTGCAGGCTTTATATATTAGTCAACTCAGGCTGCCACAACAAAATACCATAGACTGGGTGGCTCAAACAACAAAAGTTTGTTTCTCACAGCTTCCGAGGTTTGAAGTCCAAGATCAAGGTGCTATTCAACTTAGTTTTTCCTTTTCTCTTTTTCTGGTGTGGGGAGAGGGGAGGAGAAATGAATCCAGATATGATCTACATTTCCAGCTCTTTTCAATTTTTTCTTGAGATAGGGTCTTGCCAAATTGCCCAGGGTGACTTCAAATTTGTGACCCTCTGCCTCAGCCTTCTCCTGATTAGCTAGGTTTACAGTCACCAGCTGCCACCCCTCTTGGCATCTTTTGAGGCTTCTCTTCCTAGCTTGCAGACAGCCACGTTCTCTCAAGCCCTTTCCTCTATGTGCCCCTGAAAGGAAGAGGATGAGGAATAAAGAGGAAAGGAGAGGGGGATAGAGGAAGAAGGAAGATGAGGGAGAGGGTAAAAGAGGGGGATGAAGTGGAAAAGAAAAATGGGAGAGGTGGGGGAAGGAGAGAGGGGAAGGGTGCTGAGAGAAGAAGGAAAAGAGAGCTCATACATCTTCCTCTTCTTAGGAGGACGCTAATCCTATCAGATAAGGGACCCACCCTATGATCTCATTTAACCTTGATTATATCCTTAAAGATATCATCTCCATATAGTCACATTGAGAGTTAGGGCTTCAACATATAAATTTGGGCAGGGACACAATTCAGTCCAAGACACCATCTGACCTTAAGCAAGCTCCCTATCTTATCTAAGCCTCACTTCCTTCTTCCCAGTTATGTGGGAACAAGAGAGAGCTTTATCATAAATGACAAGATATAAGTAAAGGCATACCAACACATAATCTAGGGCAACCATAGCTATGTAGGGTGGAGTGGGAAGGGGATAGATGAGGGGAGAGGAGAGGGAGGGAGAACAGGGAGGGTCTAGGGAGACAATCAATCAAAAATGTAGCATACTCTTTACCCACCTGAAAAATCCAAATAATACTTATAAAATCATTTAATTATGGAAAATTCACAATCTAAGCATTTATATTATTTGTAGAGGTGAAATATAGAAGAATCAAGAGTGAAGTATAGGGGATGTGGGGTTTAAGGACATATGCATATCATATTGTGACTTTATATGCATTTGTGGTTGTACAATAACTCAACTACTTAATAAAAATTTTTAAAAATTACAAGATATGATGTAATGTGTCAAGTACTCCACATATTATTTGACACAGAGCAGGGGTCTTTGCTGTGCTCCCCAAGAAAGAGACATGCATTGGAGGGTAGATAGATTATTTGGAAGGTTAAGGAAATACCAGGAGAAGAACAGAGAAATGAGATGGAAAAGAGAAAGTAGCCAATAAAATAAAGGTCTATTACTTAACAAATCACTACTGTGAGCAAAAATTTTGGTATATCTAATAGGACAAATATTTCAAGTCTTAGGGCATAGGAACTGGAATATGTATATACTGAAGGCCATCAACCTTTGTTTGAAGTATGCCCCCAAGGAGTGTTAATACCCCCACCTCCACTTCCAGCTTGCTGTGCCTGTGGACAAAGTGTGTGGATAGCACAAAATAGGAATGAAGACCAATGGAATAGAGTAGAACACCCTGAAAGAAACCCATTTCATCTTTGACAAAAGGGGTCAAATATAACATGGAGGAGAGACAGCCTGTTCAACAAATGGTGCTGGATAAACTGGACAACCACTTACAGAAAGCTGAAATTAGACCCCTATCTTTCATCTTGCACAAAAATCAAATCAAAATGGATAAAGGAACCAGGAATTAAATCAGCTACCATGCAACTGCTGGAAGAAAAGTTAGGACCAATACTCCAGCATTTGGGAGTAGGCAAAGACTTTCTCAATACATCTCCTACAGTAAAAGAAGTGAAGTAAAAAAAAATCAGTGAGTGTGATGTCATAAAGCCAAAAGCTTTTGCACAGCTAAGGAAATGGTCAAAATTGTCAAGAGACTTCCTACAGAATGGAAGAAAATCATGGCCTATGATTCTTCTGACAGGGGACAAATATCCAGAATTTACAAAGTTCTCAAAAATCTCAATATCAAAAACATAAACAACCCAATCAATAAATGGGCAAAAGAGCTAGATAGAAACTTCTCAACAGAGGACATTGAGCAAGCCAATGAATACATGAGAAAGTGTTCTAAATCACTAGTAATCAGAGAAATGCAAATGAAAACTACATTAAGATTTTACCTCACTCCAGCAGATTGGCAAAAAATGAAGAATATAAACAATAACAGATGCTACAGGAGTTGCAAAGAGATAGGAACACTAGCACTAGCACACTGTTGGTGGAACTACAGACTAGTACAGCCCCCAGAAAGCAGTGTGAAAAATCCTCAAAAAATTAGGGATGGACTATCATATGATCCAGCTATCCCTGTTCTGGGTATTTTTCCAGTGTAACTAGAATCAGCACATTACAGCGACACAGAAAAATCTATGTTCATAGCAGCTCAATTTATAATAGCTAAATTATAGAACCAACCCAGATGCCCCTCACTGGATGAATGGATACAAAAACTGTGGTATATATATACCATGGAGTATACTCAGCAATTAGAAACAATGATATTGCAGCCTTTGATTTTTTTTAAAAGAGAAGGAGAGAGAGAGAGAGAATCAATTTTTATTGAGTTTTTCACATGGCTTTTGTTGCTCTGACACTTAGTTGTGTACTTGCGCATGCTGGGCAAGCACCATAACCACCGAGCCACCACTCCAGCCCCATATATTGCAGCCTTTGAAGGTAAATGGATGGCTATGGAAGAAATCATGCTGAGTGAAGTTAGCCAAACCCAGAGAGTCAAGGGTTGAATGTTTTCACTCATTTGTGGAGGCTGGAAAAGGTAGTCAATATCATGACCCAGTAAATGTGTAGTAACACATAATCTAGGGCAATCATAGATATGTATCAGGAAGGAAGGGGAAGGGGGCAAACAGGAAGGAAAAGGGAGGGAGAACAGGGAGGAATTTAGGGGGTAAATCTGATTTAATATATACATATCATATTGTTACTTTGGATGCATTTTTGATTATACAATAACTAAATTTTTAATAAAATAAAAGTGTGGATATCAGAGAAAAACTGAGACCAAGAGAAGGCTGATGCAGCTGTTGGAAGCTGGACCAGCTCTGTAAGGGGAAGGCCTGAGAGCTTCTGGGCAGGTTTCCTATATGCTACAATGAACTTCCAGGACTTCTTAGTTGTTCTCTAGAATGGTGGTCACAGTAAGTGTAATACTAATTCGTAGAACACCGAAGATGCCCCCTGACTTTAAAAGGTCCTGGGGCTAAATACATATAAAGAATGTATAATACATACATGTTCCCAGGGAATTCACAGCCAAAGCTCTATGATGTCCTGCAGTTGAGATGTTAAACTTGTTTTAATCCTATGACCTCCAAATTTGTTTACACAAAGACTTCTTTCATTAAAAAAGTACTTGCTTTTTTTTTTTAAGAGAGAGGGACAATGAGAGAGAGAAAGAGAAATAACTTTTAGTTTTTCATGTGGCCTTCATTGCTCAGAGACTTCGTTGCGTACGTGGGTGCTGGGGTTTGAACTCGCATACTTGCACATGCCGGGCAATTGCTGTAATCACCAAGCCACCGCTCCAGCCCCAAGTCCTTGACTTTTAAGAAGTGAAAGTTTCTGTAACACAATTAGGAATTACCAGTTCAGGATAATAGATATGTGACTGTAAAGTTTGTAAAGAGGTTTTCTATCTGTTTCTGTCACCCCTGTAGCCTATCAACCTGTGTCTGGCACATAGAAGGTATTCAATAAATATTTGTTATTGGAACAGTTTTAAAATAATTGCAATAAAGCCTTCATGAAAAATGACTGTCTAGTCTATTTTGAGGACTAGAGGAAAGTGCAACTGAATATATACTTGTTAAAATATTGGCTTAAAAGCTTCTTTAATTTCTGGCTTTGATCCCATTTATTTAAACGAAACTCTTAGCTTTCTTAAAAAAAAATTAAATAAATAAATAAATGAGGAATTATGCTGTTAAAAGGTATTGGCTATGGGAAAAAATGCACCTCCCGCAAATGCATGTGTGGATGGAGATCAGGGACCTTGAGGTACTAATGTCCCTCTGGTTTAACCTTGCTAAAAAGAGCATTTCAACTTCTAGTTCTTCCTGCTACACTTCACCCTCTTATTGAATGCTGAGGTTTGCAGCTGTGACCCCACTATAGGGTGAAAAGAATCAAATTAGAGGACTTCTGACAAGTGCATCCCCTTTAGCCTTGATGCCAGGCAGACCTTACTATTTGTTGGCCTCAAATGTCAGCCAAGGCCAGGGTGAGCCCTTGTCACTCTCCCCATCCTCTGACAAAACCTAAGGTCTTTTTCAGCCTGGTGCTGTTCAGAAGCAGCAAAGCATACATGATAATTGGGATTGGCCACAAAGAGGCTTTTCTCCGTAGATCGCCACTCCAGCTGGGCATCCCTGCTATTTTTGCCAAGTCCTAATAATGGCAACACCAGAGGCAGCTCATCGCTTGTCCATCGTTATTACAATGAAAGATTTGAAACCTTAATTATGTACTCATTCTTTGGAGCTGCGATGGAGGCTTTGCAACTATAAAGCAAGTTTGTTTTGTCCCCGGATTGGTTAGCCACTTGTATACCCAAATTCCCATTTCCTAAGAAGGAATATGACCTGGGAACTTGTTTATCTTCCTAGAACTGCAAAAGGCAAGGGCTGGAACATAGTAGCATTTTCTTTCCACTCTGCAAATGGAGTTGTTGGTGTTCCTAGATAAGAGGAGAGTGAACTATGGCCATTCAGGTTCACCAGTTAATTCTCCTTAGCTCATCCTTGAGGAATGATGGTACAGATCTTTAAGATAGTTTGTGAAATAGTCTGTTCAAGCGTGGTAACCTCATCAGTGGGTTATTACAGCACTCAGAGGGTTGTTGGGGTTAATTGAAGCCATGGGTAGGTGAGCAATGAAACACAATGACAATAGAAGGAACTATTTCTAATTCTTTTTCTACTTGGGAAATGGACTATGTCGCCCTTTTTTCACTCAGATGTTGGCCTGCATGCTACTTTCAGGAGACCCTTGCTTTGTCATTTATTTGTCATTTATTCCTGTGTCTTCCTCATTCCTTTTTCTGAAAGACTTGTAGAGTGAGACTATAAGCTCCTTGAGGACAGACATTGTGTGTGACTTTGCTTTCCACTCTGGGTGCCTTGCACCAACTCTAGAACACAATAGAGACTGCATAAATACTTGTGGAGTTGAATAAAACATCTGCCATATGTTATGTACTCCTTAAATGCAAGTTGTCATTGTCATCATCATCAGCATCACATTATCATCAGGTGACATCTTTCCTCTTCAGATTATAACAGATTTAACATCAGAATCCTTAAGTCAGCTTGGCCTAGGAAGATTTTCTGGACTTTTTGTATCTGACACTAAAATGCTCTTGGAATTTTTCACTGTTGTAACACAGAGACAAAAATATGTACTATGAGAATATGGAAGAATAGTTTTGTCTCCCTGCCTTCCATAGTGATTTCCTATCAGGTCTTTCTGTGAATGATGTATGTATTGTTTTCTAGTCAGGCATGGTGGCACACATCTATAATCCTAGTACTGTGGGACACTGACTGTTTTAGTCAGCTTTTTACTGCTGTGACTGAAAGACCTGACAAGAACAATTTTAGAGGAGGAAAAGTTTTGGAGGTCTCAGTCCATAGACAGTTGGCTCCATTCCTTGGGACTTGAGGTAAGGCCTGGTGGAAGAGTGTGGTGGAGGGAAGTCACTCAGAGCATTGCAATAAGGAAGCAGAGTGACTAAGCTCAGCTCTCCAGGTATACCCCAAACACATGCCCCCAATGACCCACCTCCTCCAGTCACACCCTTCCACCTACAGTTACCACCCAGTTAATCCCTGTCAGGGGAATCAATTCTCTGATTGGATTAAGGCTCTCATAACCCAGTTGTTTCACCTTTAAACCTTCTTGCATTGTCTCACACATGAGCTTTAGCATCTAAACTATAACACTGAAACAGGAGGATTACAAGGTTGAAACCAGCCTCAGGAACATAGCGAAGCCCTAAACAACTTTGCAAGACCCTGTCTTAAAATAAAAAATAGAAAGGGCTGGGGATGTGGCTCAGTGGTAAAGCACCTCTGGATTTGATCCCCAGTAACCATACATACACATCTGTGTGTGTGTGTGTGTGTGTGTGTGTGCATATGCATGTATGTGTGTATATATAGTTTTCTATTGTTGCATTGAAAATTACACCAAAACTTGACAGCTTAAAAAATAAATATTTGTAATCTCTTAATTTCTGTGTGTCAGAAATTGGGGTGCAACTTTTCTTGGTCCCTAGATATGCAGTAAAGGTATGGTTATTTATCTCTGGGCTCAACTTAGGAGTGGATCTCCATCCTAGCTTATGCACATGGCTGTTGGCAGACCTCGGTTCCTCATGGGCTGTTGGTCGGAGACATCCTTTGCTTTCCAAATGAACCTCTCTGGAGGGATAACTCACAACTTGGCAGCATACTTTCCCCAGAGCAAAGTCTCAGAGAGAGAATGAGGGAAGATAAAAGAAGGAAGGTAAGAGGGAAGTCGTAGGCATCATACAAACCAATCTCAGAAGTGGTATTTCATCATTTTTGTGGTGTTTTGTTCATTAGGAGTAAGTTATTGGATCCATTCCACATTCATGAGATAGGTATTACACTATAGCATGAATACTAGGAAGCTATGATCATTAGGGACCAAGATAAATAGAAAGTACCTACCACAATAGGTGATGTTCTCCCCAAGAATGAGCACAGCTTTAACTTAATTCTTTTAACCCTTTTCTCCTGGGAATCATAAGGTACATATTCATCTGGAGCTAAAAGCTTTTCTAAACTTTTTTCAAAAAGAAGGAGAACTCAGATAATGGGCAGGTTCTGCTAAGGAAAACTTCCAATATGCTGATGATTTTAGTTTTCATTGCACATGTGCACAGGCACTGGATCATGAAGAGGACCCCAAATACTCCTATTGGCTTGTCTGAGGATCAGTTTCTTGATGACTGACTTTGTAACCTCCTAATAAATATATTAAAAACAGAAGGTGCATATTTAGACATAGAGCTCCTTTCCCTCCATGCACTTCATCCCCACTTTTCAAAAACATATGATAATTTGAGATCATTCTGAAGCTTCCTTTCCATTATCATAATGTGCATGTTCAACATTGTCCATTTAACTTTGATACAAATACTTCAGTAACCATTAAGCCTCCTCCTTCCTAATTGACTGAATTATCTATAATTCCTCGTTCCTTTTCTTATGCCACACACCATAGGGGGAAAGAAAGAAAGGAGTAACCTGTATTAAGAGAAGCCCATGGATGAACCTTGGAATAGAAATGCACATTGATGGAGAATTTTGTAGAGGAAAAAATTTCAAAATAGACCCATGGTTCTATGCCTAGTATCTCTAAATTTTTTTTTTTGTTGTTGTTGTTGTTGCAGATTGTTTCCCAGAGAAAGCTGTCCAAATCCTTGCTGAAGCATGGGAACACTGCAGGGAAGTCTTCCATCACGGTGAGAGCTCCTGAGCAGCCCTCAACCCAGGTTTGCCCAGGCGAACCCAGTGCTAGGCAAATAGGCCCTCTGCCTACTGGGTGTTGATGCTACAACTGCTGAACTATCCAAGTTACCTCTCATTATTCCTTCTTTGTTTTTCCTGACAGCACAATTTTGATCCTTTTACCCTTAGGGAATATGGGTAAGAAAAAGGATTTGAAATTGAGGTTACTTACTTCTACTAAGCACTCTGCAATTGCAGAACAGGTTTTAATAGAGAAGAAAGTTGGTATTGCTGAACACAGTAATAATAAGGAATTGTCTGGGGTTTTCAGATCATCAAAGCTACCCACCCTTGCCCTCAATTTAGAAGTGAAACTTTGTGCTTTATGTTAAAAGCATTTAGTCCAAGGTTTGATTTGTTGCCTAAGAAGCAGATAGCTCAGCATTTAACACCCCTCTTTGATATAATAGTTTGGAGCTATGCTGTCTGATTCTGTAGCCACTAGACAGATGATCATTTAAACAAATAAATTATTTAAAATTAAATAAAAGCAGCTGTTCCATTCCTTAGTCGCACATCAACACTCAATAGTTACATGTAACTAGCAGCTTTATTGGACAGTGCAAATTATAAGACACTTTTATCAATACAGAATGTTCTATTAGAAAATGCAGTAAGAAATTACAAATAGGACTGTAAAATTTAATATAAAGCTCTGGTATTTGAAACTTTGACATGTCATATTTGAGACTTCAAGGTAAGTAGAGAAAGTTGTCTATCCATTTAGCTGTGTGAATAAAAAAGAGAAAGAGACAGGTCAAAAACAGTACTAAGAAAATCTAAATTGCTGGGAAGACAAATTGCAAGGAGGCAAAGCTCCTGACTTCTTTTGATTACTCCTTTTTAACTTAAGAGTAGCTTGTTCATTTTTTAAAAGAAGAAAGTAATTTTTTAAAAGAGAAAAATTCAAAAGAGTCTCTTTATGAATTGTGGCCATTTTCATGAGAACTTACCTGAGTTTGCTGCTTGCATATTTTTATTTATTTATTTTTGTGGTGCTGGGTGTTGAACTTGGGGCTTCATACATGCTAAACACATGCTGTACCACCAAGCTACAACCCCAGCCCCTGTGGTTCGAATATTTTAAATGCCAGTGTCATGTCAAAGCATCTTTCTGTTAAAATTATGATGAATCAAGTGGTCTTCAAAAATCCCAGTAACCTGCTAAAAAGCCATGGACCCAAGGCCTTACTCCTAAAGGCCACGAACCTGGTGGACCCAGGTTGCTATGGTTCTTTCCCAAGAGAATAAACTTTTACCTGTTCTGTAAGACAGCTTGGAGATTTTCTTCCTCTACAAATCCCAGGGAAAAAATATATATAATCTTCTTAATTTTAAACATTTACATAGTCTCCTTAAATTTGGGACCTTGGTCCAAAACATTGACTTCAGTAGCTTCTGGAAAACATCTAAAAATGTCTAAAAATTTTGAGACCGCTGCAGATGGAAAGTATATCATAACTTTTGTCAGCTTCCCAAAGCTGTCTGTGACCACAAAATAGGTAAGGACCACCACTCAAATAGAGTTTAAAAGGTATTAAGTTGGTAAGTTATGACAAAAGAGAACCAAATAAAAATATAATATGATTCCTGAGATGCCAGCAGTTCTTGAGTTTTTCCTACATATCTTGAGTCTTTCCCATATACCTGAGTTTTCCTTTTATACCTGAAAACTTTGGTATACAAGTTGGAAGTGTTTCCAACTTTCAGTCGGTTATACTGGTCTGAATCTATCCTTGTTCTGACAACCTTTTTAGCTCTAGCATTAGATGTAAATAACTTTAAGTTTTCCAGAGGCTACCAGTCAGTACTCAGAGCAACTTGTAATGGAAAAGTTGAGCTCAGAGAAAATGGAGATAAAATTGAATTAAATCTCAGGGTCTCAAAATAGCCAATTTTATAAGGATAATTGCATGCTGTAGTCACTGAGTACATGTGAAATCCTAACATATAAAAGTTATATGCAACTTGACTGACTGGCCCCTAGGTTTTTGCTATCTTTCTTGCTATTGTTTTTTTTTTTTTCTTTACTTTTTTCACCAACATCTACTGTAAGGTTTTGAGAGTCACTGGCTAGAAAGTATTAGAAAATGACATTATAAAAGAGCAGATTGGACAGTATTATCTTGTTATTTATAACAAATCTTTGTCAGAGTGTAGGTCTTTCTCCTTTCTTTTCCTTCCTTCTTCCCTTCCCTTCCCTCCGTTTCTTCTTTCTTTCTTTCTCCCTCCCCTTCTCTGACCTTAGAAATCCCAAGGACAGTCTTATGAAAACAAGGAATTACATCATTTCTTTGACCATCATGGTCAGCAACAGGCACAGAGACCAGCTGGTCTACTCATCCCTCATTTTTTCTGACTCCAAATAGTGGAGAAATATGGCTGTTCTTCCTTTTTCATAACTTCCAAAGAAAATGTATATATACACACTTATATGTGTGTATGTATATATATATACACACATACACACAGTTATTTTTGGAGGTACCATTGAATGCCAAATGAACTTTTAAAGAAAGAAGCTCTTCCTAACTTCTGCCCCCAATATTTCTTCTTCCAGTATGGGTCCCATCTTTTGTCTACTGCTATCTAGTCCAGGGATTTCCCTTCAACACCTAGAAATGGTACACCATATTCACTGGGCTTGTAGAAAAATTTCTTTCCCCATGTGTTTTGTTGATTTTTAGACCAAGCATGAGCTAAATTTTCTCTTGAGTTCCCATGTGTGCTTATTCTTTTAGGTGATTGCTGAAGAACTATCTGGCAATGACGACTATGTGGAACTGGCCTTCAATGCACGGAAACTGGATGACAAGGTAAAATGTTTGGCATTAACCTTATTGAAGAAAGTAATAAAGCTAACACGCACAGTCTAATCAGATTTATCCCTGAAGCTATTTTTCCCTTTCAACCAGCTTTATTACACAGATCAAAGTTTTCAGAGAGGTGTGCAAAGTACAGCTCCCCCCCAAATTGAGAAGCAATTAATGAGAAGGGAAAGAAACTGTAATTAAAACAGGACAATTTCATTACACAGACTTCATTTATTTCTAGATGCCACAGGTCAGATGTGCACAAGAAAATATGATTTAACCCCATTGTTTGGGATACTCTAAGGGAAAAGAGAAGGTGTGAGAGAGAAGAAAGTGATGTTTATAAAGCATCTATGTTTGCTAAGTAGAGTTAAGAGCTTTTCATGCATTGTCTTATTAAGTCATTTGCACAACTGCCATGTAACAAGTATAATGAACACTTTTGCAGAAGAGGGAAGATTTCCAAAGATAAAATAACTTGCCTAAGGTCACACCATGTGTCATTCCATATCCTGTGAGTAGCAGACAAGTAGCAGACCAAAACAGATGTTTGCACAAGCGAGGTGCTGAGACCTGTAGGATGCATGGTCAGTTGGGAGTGAGCTTTTAACCCTCACCCCCTTCCAACTACTATGTTTCTCTTCCCCCATCATCTCCCCATGTTTCAGAAGAGTTCACAAAACTTATCTGCAGTATCTACACTAGTGCCATTATAAGCTGTTGGGTCAGTACGTAATAGTTTTAAAGCTACTCACTTAATGGCTTTTAATGGTTTCTGTACATTTAGTAGTCTTTTAAGTATCTCTAATTTGTCCTCTAACTGACTGACATTACAGTGCAAGGGGACTTGGGTGCTTGGTAGGGACCCATTGGCTCTAATGGTTTGAATGATTTCCCTTTAGTCAAATGAACACTTGTTCACAGAACTAAATAAGCACTCTATAGCTCTTATGGTCTCAATGGCCATTCCCACCACTAACTTCCCTGGTCAGTGCCCCAGTGCTGTAGACCCCAGTACCTTTGAGATGTGACTGTGTCTTGTCCAGATTCCTCAGTAAACCAGAGAACTAGAGGTACTTTGCTCCACTTTGGACTGGAAGGTAAGTAGGTCAGGTGGAAAGAGCACAAAGTCACAAAATGAAGGAGCAGGAGGATACCATGAAGATAATCGCACACAATCCCCCAAGAAACAAAGGTTCAGTAAGGTATAATATCTTACCCAATGGCACATAACAAACCACCAAAAAGCACGGTGACTTACGTTAACAACTATTTTATACTATTCATTGGTTATAAGTGAGTCATAAGTTCAGATTTTTCCTTTCTTCAAACATTTTTCATTTCTATGTATTAGGAACTTTTGGACCCTTCTAGTTATTTTGAATATATCATAAATTGCATAGTTACCCCACTCTGCTATAGAGTACCAAAACTAGTTCTTCCTATCTAACTCTATTTGGTGGCTGTTATCTAACCTTTCTCTTCACACCAACCCTCTCCTATTTCTAGTCTCTAAGTGACCATTATTCTACCCTTTCACTTTAACTAAATTTCTTCCAGATTGGACTATAGGGCAGAATGATACAGTCCCAGAATATTAAAGAATGTCGCCATAGCAAAACTTCAGTACAAAGCCTAATTCATTCATCTTCATTGCACTGACCATTGCACTTGATTTAAGATGGTCCAAGGGCCATCTTTTGGCTAATGGTCAAGCAAAAAAAGCTGGAAATTGCAGATTAAAGTGATCACACAAATAGACCTAGTGTTGTTATTTTAAAACTGCAAATATCTGAATGTACACTTGATATTTTTGAGCTGATATTTTTGAATTGCCTTCTGGGAATCAGATGCTTTCTTAACAGTAATTATCCTGATATTTTTATAGTCCCTTACAAAGTATCTTTATGTACTCAGTCTTCTGTTGATAATAATCACAGCAGACAACATTTTTGAGTGCTAAGCACATGTCATGCACTGGAATCCCATGTATTCATCTTTTCTTCTCTCACACTGCTATGAGGCAAATGGTGATACTCTTTCTATTCATGGATGGTAGACTGAGACTTGGAGAAGTTAAATATCTTGCCTAAGGCCATCAGGTTATTTGTGGTGTGGAGTTGGGGTTTGAAAGCAATGTTAAAGCCAATGTGCTGCATATTAGATTTTCAGTTGCCTGAAGACAGAGACCATATCTAATCTTTCTTTGTCTTTTACTATGCCCTCCTGAAAACTCCATGTTAACCCTAAGTAGTAATTTTAAAAGAATGTGAAATAAAATAGAGCTTTTAAATGTACTACCAAGTGGAAGAATATATTTTTTAAAAGGAAGAGAGAAAATTATATCTAGATTCTAGAAAAAGATTTATGAAAATACCTCTTGATGTTTGTGAAATAAGTAAGATTTTTCCTTCTTTCCAATTTTGTCATCTTCCAATATGTTATAATTTTATTTTATTTATTTATTTTTTAAAGAGATAGGGACAGTAAGAAAGAGACACGCACAGAGAGAAAATCAATTTTATTTACTTTTTCATGTGGCTTTCATTGCTCCAACACTTCATTGTGTGTGTGGTGCCAGGGTTCAAACCCACATCCTTGTGCATGCCAGGCAAGTGCCATAATCACTGAGCAACCTCTCTAGCCCCTTATATATTATAATTTTAAATAAAAACAGTAACAGAAGTTTAAATTATTAATGAAAAAGGAACAAGTAAAATAATTGATGGAGTTCTTCCATTGTGGCCAGTAGTCTTTAAGTATAATTAATAAGCACATCCCCAGAAGAACCAACATCTGTTCGTGTAAGCAAAGCATGGGGCGAGGGAGCCCAAGGGCACGTAGGAACAGCCAGTATGGCCCACATCCACTAGGAAAGAGAGAGAAAAGGGAGGTTCCAATTTTTTATGATGAACATAGAAACAAATAGGCCTGAGGGGGAAATGTCTTGACAAACGCATAAAGAAGGAATCATGTAGAAATGCATCTGGGAGAGAAACAGGCCATTTGGGGGAAGAGACGAGGACACAGACGTGTAGGTTCTTGAAAGGCTGTGATCATCTGGTCCTTTCACAAGTATAATAGAAAGGTCTATCTGGGTGTTGTGCAGCACGGAGTTTAATTCCTGTTGAGAAGGGAGGAAAGCAAAGGAGAAGATAATAATCCCTACGTCCCATCTCTTCTGGGATATCCTCCAAAGTTTCTAAGATAATCGTAGTATCTTCCTGCTCAGAATCCTTCAGTAGCTTCCTGCTTCCCCTCCAGGCCAGCTCAGAGACTTCAGATGAACCTCTCATGATGGATTGACTTTGCCAGGATTGTCCCTCGCTCCTCCCTTAAGAATAGTGAAATTAAACCACTTGGTGTATCCCTCTCTGTGTCTACACGTGAGCACTTTCACTCAGGCTATTCTCTCCCAAAAACATCCTCTTTGCAACAATCCTTTCTAGCCAAAATTCATCAGCTCTCTTTTATAAAGATCCTTGTTCATTGATTCATTCATTATTAGCCCTGGGTTATGTTGATTTGTATACTTATCTTACCACCAAACTGGAAGGTATTTGAAGGACTGAGACCATGGTCTAGCTCTCGTTGTATCTTAGCATGAAGCATGAAAACTTTATGTTAGTGTACAACCTGCAGGTATTTCACTGAGCTCAAGACTAGGATGGCTGGTAAATTGATTGTGAGGGAATAATTAGAAGTAGAGGACAAAAATTGCATAAGAGCAAATAAAGGGTTTAACTAACTTATTAGCTGTTAGGGATAAAAGATGACTATTAAGGCAAATATGGACTTAATTCTATTTTGACACAGTTCTGACAAATACTTGTGAAATATATAATAAGAGGATGACAAGGCCGTTGTAGTCTGTTATCCTGTACCACATGTTTGCATCTTTCATCCCTTTATTTATATATTCATTCATTCATTCACTCATTCAATCTATAAACACCGTGTACTGCTAAAAATCTAATTACTATGGAAGATGATGAGGAAGTAATAGAAATATAAAGGGAAGTAAGACATAGTTCCTCCTCTCTAAGAATTTATAACCTATTGGATAAGAAATAAATTTACAAGAAGGATATTGATAGTTTCTGCCTGCAATTAAGAAGCACCTGTTTGGGGCTGGAGCAGTGGCTTGGCAGTTTCGGCGCTTGCCTGGCAAGCATGGGCACTCGGGTTCAAACCCCAGTACCACGTACACAACTGAGTGTTGGAGCAATGAAGACCATGTGAAAAACTAAATAAAGTTGTTTCTCTCTTTCTCTGTATCTCTCACTGTCCCTCTCTCTTTAAAAAAAAAAAAAAGAAGCGCCTGTTTATCTTATAGCATCCTCCCACTGAGAAAAAACTTTAAGCACTAGAAAAAGATACAAGAGGCATATGTTTGAGAGTCAAAAGGCAGTCAAAATTTGAGGAGCCAAGATGCTGGATAGAAAAGAAAGCCACTGAGGTGATTCAGATGATGTGTGCAGACTTTCCATCCAAGGCTGATTTCTAAAACACTGTGTATTTAGAGACTGGGAAGTTTACCAGAAAATAGGTACTAAGAAAAAGACAAACAGGGTACAGGTTTTGGTGACCTCCTGGGGTTATGAAAGAAAAACTGAAGTTCAGGGCTGTGAAGAGATGCTTGGGAGAAAGAAGTAGCTCAACCATCTGAGTGGATTATCCTCTCAAGACATTCACTAATTAACAAATAGCAGCGTAGAGAGAAATTGAACCAAAAAAAACTAGAATCAGGAGACAGTGGAAATAAGAAAGGACTGGAGAGTCCCCCCCCCTTCTCCCTCTCTCTTTCTCTCTCTCTCTCTCTCTCTCTCACACACACACACACACACACACACACACATTAATAGGCACTGAAGGCTTATCAAGGAGGAACAGCTCTCAGAAATATTCAGGCTTTCATTTAGAGCATTCTGAGGACAGTACCTAAGGAGAAAAGGAATCAGAAATAGGTGAAGCCTTTTATTAAAGACTTCTGAAGAAATCCAACCTGTGAATAGGTTAATCCTTATTGAATTCAAAGGACTTATCCCATTCCAACTACTTGCTAGAAACTGAAGACTCATCTAAAATCTTTAGCATCTTTCTCACATAGAATTTAATCAAAAATCAACAAGCATACACAAAACCAGATAATAGAAACAGACCCATAGGTGATCCAGATATTGTAGCCATCAGATGTAGACTTTATAATAACTATGTGAAGGTGTTTAAACAACATATACAGTGCTTCTCAAAGAAGCGGTGCTTGATTGATCTTTGAAGATTACTTTGGATTTTAACTAGCTAAGTACTTATTTCACAAAGGGCTTGGAGTTTGGATGCAGCTTTTTCTAGCCAGGGGAGGGTCACAGGGAAGAAAAACAAAGCAAGAAAGGGTATTGTGCACATCAGAGGGCAAGGAGAGGAAAGTATGGGTGGAACTGGAATAAATATACAGAAAAAGATGACACACCAGCTTCCATTCCACATGTGGACAATGGAAAATAAGGGATGGGATCTGATTGGTTAAATCTCCCTAATTGATCGGGGTTGAATTAAATGCAGAAGAAAAGCCAATTTGTTGATCTTTATTTATTTTAGGATTTCTTCAGTAAATCTGACCCTTTTCTGGAAATTTTTCGCATGAATGATGATGCAACCCAACAGCTTGTGCACCGAACAGAGGTAAGACAAGTCATCCCCAGCTATGCTGTTTCATCTCATCGAATGATAAATTGATCTGTCTTGAGGTCAGTTATGTCTTATGTCTGTAAATATGCACTGAGAGCTGGAGACTTCACTGCCCTTGAGATGTCTCTGCCTTTTTAGCTTAGTTTCTTTGTTCTCAACTTACATGTTCAGTGACAAGAACCCCAATTTTCCATTGTTGCTCTTCAACAGAGACAACCAGCAACTTATTAATAAAAACATGAAAACCAGCTAACATTTAACGATGATACCTGTACCAAGCATTATACTAAGTGATTTACATTCATTGTTTTACTTACTTCTCTCTTGATAGAATTATTATTATTACCCCCACTTTACAACTGAACAAACTAAACTTTCTCAGTTCTCACAGTTAGCAAGGGGTGGAGCTAAGGTTTGCATTCAGGTTGTTGAGCTCTGGTCTTCACTATAATTTTGGAAGTCAGTTTTCTTCCCCAGGGAAAGTACATATGCTGGACTGATGTCAGACCTGTCTTATGAAAGGCTGCCCCATCCCCAAGAGCCCCATGGTCAAGCTGTATTCCTTCTCACCCTCCTTTCCTTCTCTTTCTACAATCAGCCCCAAACCTCATCCTTCCCTATCCTAACCCCTAGTACCCACAATCACATACACACACACACACACACACACACACATAGCAACCAACCCCAATCTCCATTTATTGTTTTATTTTCTTACAAGCTAGTCAAAGAAAGATGCTATAGTGCATTACTAAGAAGGAAATCAAATAATTGTGGTGAATGCCTTGGAGCTCAAAGAAGATCATCCTATTTATGTATTTACCAGTGGTAGGGTAAAGAAAGAAGAAAGACCCATGATTTTTATGGGATGATGGTGGGAATGCCATATTCTCACCACCCCATACTATAAATCCAGTTCAATTTTTCTGAAGTAATAGAGTTGCAGGTGTTGTTAGGGGAGATTTTCCTGTTGTTCTGATGGTGGACAAGAATTAAATAATCTCGGTTGGGATAGTTATGGATGTCATCTGGCACATAGAATTTAGCAAAATGTATTTAATAAAAGAAGGAATAAATTAGTGGAGTCGAGTAAAAATAGTATGTTCACTCTATGCTATAAAGTAGTGTGATCCTCTGGAACTTAACCCCTGGGGTGTAGACTAAAATATAGCTCACATAGTTGCTCCAAGTGGTTATTCATCACCACCACCAATGAGAGTCTCCTTCTTACATAAAAATTTTTTTGGTGATATAAATTTTGGGGAGAAGTGAACATTGGACAAACTTAGTAATGATATTTATTCTTTCATGCTTTTGTTCTAGTCATTGAACAAGGGCTTTTAACCAGGAAGAAAGTATGTGTGTAGTATATTATTTAACTTCTCTCACAAGATCTTCCTTTTATCTGCTCCTGACAGTAGTCCTTTTCTCATTATTGATATTGGTAAATTCTCCTATTCCCAAGAATCTTGAAACTTCCCACTTTACCCTAAGGCTGAAGGATTCATGGAGTCTTACAAGAAATTTTGATTATAAAGCCCTTCAGTGGGTCAAGCAAAATAACATTTATCTTTCCTCTTGCTTACTGAGTAGATACAAAATAAACACCAGGCAATGCTGTTCTCTTGGGGGAAGTGCACAACCATGCAGGCACACATGCACAAGCTCATAAAAACAGATTTTAAATTGTAGATGAAATTTCTAGTTGAAATTTTGATCTACAAATGAGTTTTTTTTAAACTTTTGCAGTGAGACTTTTTCCCTTCTTAGCCTTTTTATTAAAAAAAGGTGAGAAGTTGAAATTAACCCAAATAACTTTATCTAATTTGCTTTCTCACTATCACTTTAATCATCCTCAGGGTATCAGGAGACAAGACAAAGTCACATGGGAACATTATTTCTCTACTTTAACACATTGAAATAAATTTAATAATGAGCCCTTGATATAATCGATGATTCATATTGTATTAAGAATTCCAGTAGAAGAGGAAAGCACTTACAAAATAATTATGTTATTTGGATAGAGAATTTTATTTTTTAAACAGTAAGATTTCCACTAATGAAAAACTTCATAGGAAGAAAAATCAATATGACAGAATTTCATTTAGCTTTATTTGTACATCCCCCTAAGCAGCGGTTCTCAAACTTTATGTATCAGAATCTCCTAGGAGACCTTCCTAAGGAGAGCACAAGTCACACTGGGAGGAGCCCAGGCTTTGTGCTTTTAAGAAGTCTCCATGTTACATTGCACCTGTTGGTCTGAGAGTAGACAGTAGACACCCTAAAGTAGACAGTACAGTGCTGGGTACGGAGCAACCACTTATGCATGCTGAACCAAGCTGAATTATGATGGCAGGATACAACTTTGCTCTTAGAGGTTCTTAGGCAAGATTTAGCTAAGTTCATGAATAATAAGCTGCTTTTTGGTTTTACTATGTTATAGAATTAGTATGTAACATGAAAAGATGCCTGGTTGTGCCTTCCTAGTATATTCTAGTTGAGATGGTAATGAGCTAGTGTCAGAATGTTCCTAGGATTTTTCTTCTAGAGACTTCTCTTACAATCTGGCATGACTCAAAGACCATCCAATTCTTTAGCACTAGAATTCTCCTGCACATGCTTCACCTTTGCCAATAGTCTTCACCTCTACTGACACCAGGGGGTGGTGCCATGATGACAGTCCTATAGAACAAGGGGTCCTTTGTCAATGGTCAGAGGCAGCCTCACCTCCTTAATTCCAGTCCTTTTGATATGGAAGGGTCATCCTTAGTATCTCCATGCTGGGTGATATTACTGTTATTATTGAAATAGCCAGGCAGGTGACCAGAGGAGTTTGCCCATAATCACCTGCTAAGTGAGCATCATAAAAGATTTGACTACTCCAAGTTTTCTTTAAGGCGCTTGTTCCAGACAATTATCCTTTTCATAATCATCACAATGGTTTCTTAAGAAGTTTTTATGTCAAAATGTGAAAATGTCACACATTTCCTTGCCTCCTCACCATGCCTTTCTTTCTTTTCCCAGGTTGTGATGAATAACTTAAGCCCAGCCTGGAAATCATTCAAAGTATCTGTAAATTCTCTATGCAGTGGAGATCCAGACCGCAGGCTGAAGGTCAGAAATCTATATCCAAGAAATGTGATATAATTCCCAACTATTAAAATAACAACCTTCCTCATTCTGCTCACATAAATGTTGGCAAACCCCAAATTTTCTTCTTCGTTTATCCAATGCTTCCACCTTTTATCATCTTGATGGATGAAAGAGAGGCTATTTCTTCTGCTGGAACCATTGAAGCTAATGCAATGAGCTAATAAATCCTAATTGTGGTATCAAGAGATAAAGACTTTGGCTTCTCTGAAATAAAACTGTAGCAATAACTTCAGGCTACAGTTGGGAGTTATTAGAAAGCAAAATATTTCTGTGTCAATTATCGCTTGTCATATAGCATATACCCCACAATTTAGTAGTTTACAACAATAGCCATTTGTTTATCTTATGATTCTGTGCTTTGGCAAATTGGACTGAACCCATCTAAAAAGTTCTCAGGTTGTTCTTTCTTGGACTCACTCAGGCACTTGCAGTTAGCTGCCCATGAACAGGGTGGCTCTGCTTCCAGGGATTGACTGGCTGCCATCCAAAGTGACTGGTAGATTAGGTCATATGGCTGTGATCATCCTGCATACTAGCTTGGCATTATATATTTAGTAACCTTAGGGTTGCAAGAAGCAAAAACAGAAGCCACAAGACTTCTTTATGAAGTCTTCTTTATGAAGTTTAGGCTGATAATTCACACAGATGTTTTCTCCATAGCCCATAAATCAAAAGCAAGCCATATGGCTATGCTGGATTCAAGGTCAAGGAGATAGACTCACCCTCCTGATGGGAAAAGCTGCAAAGTATCGTGGCCACTTTTTTCAATCTACCAACAACAACCAAAAAAAAATATTTTTTTTTTGAGCACTATAGGAATGCAGAACTTGGAAGGAAAGATGCATTGGGAATGTCAGGAATTACCATAGAAAGTCAAAGGACTGAATGCCAGAGGCAGACTCCAGGAGACAGTCCCTATTATGGTCCCTGGTTCGGCTACCTTGGAAGCCTGGAAGCTCCATGCTGCTAATGCCTCCGAGTTGATACTATCGGTTCAAGATGACTGAGTAACTCACTGGAAACTGGTGCCTATAAACCAGAAAGGCCAGCTGATTACTGTTCAGTGACGAACATGACTATCAAGCAGACTTGGCAGTCGATCAGCTTCACCAGGCATTTTGTGGGTAAACCATAGGGAAGACAATTGTCAGAGGGTGACTCTTGCAGCCTGAAAGAACAGCCAGGGATGCTAGATAATTCAGACTGTCAATGACTTCAAATTCTGAAAGCCAGGGCACCTACCTCCACTATGGGAAATAAACACTCATGTTGAACTTTAGAGTACTTGTTCCCCAGAAAGTGTGAGATGGGCACTGGTGATATTTCCCTTCTTCACATTCTTCTCACTCTTTTCACCCCACAGACCTTGTTCTGATGGATAAAGTTGTTTTGATCTGTCAATGTTTTCAAACCGATTGGTTAGTCCTAGCCTCTTTAAGGTGACTTTTTATGTCTTTGCTTAAACCCATTCTGGGTTGAACTCTCAATGGACACATTTACTTCCATATTCAGGAGGAGCAAGTCAATTACATCTGTTATTGCCTGTAAGAGCCAAGGTAGCTCAAGACTTAACCCCTGCTGGAAACTGTTTCACACCGAAATCAGTATTCCTGGCTCTGTGGGTTTCAGGTGGAAGCTCCTAGGCAAGATGACCAAGCAAGGCAGGGCAATTTTCAATTACCTGCACTCTAAGCAGTACTATCCCATTCCTTATTGTTCTCGTTTTCCTAGAGCAAGCTGGTTTCCTTTGGGTCTCTTAAATCTCTTTCTACTTCCAGAAAGCCTTCTTCATCTTTTCAACATCTGTGGGGTGCTTCCTAGCCACCTCACTCACCCCACTAGACTACTTCTCAATTTTTTTTGAAGATGCATGGTTATACCTCTTTCTCCCCAGCTGATAATTGGTTCTTCCCAGTTTGCTCCTTTGGGGTAGGAACTATTTGGTTCACTGCATATCCAGGTATCTAGCACAGTGCTTGGTTCAGAACAATATTCAATAACTATTCCTGTAATTAATGGATGGAGAGCAAGGGAAGCAGAGAAATGTCAGCAGGGCTCTTCTGACACTTACTATGAGGAGAAATCACCCACATCCACAGACACACACTGGCGTTTAGTGGGCCACAAAGCCAATATTGTCACTGACCTGCTAAAAATAACCAAATATAGCTTTTTTTTTTCAAGGCAAAGTAGACTTCCTGTATGGCCCTTTATTTGTATTCATTGATTATTTTGTTACAAAGCCACTATGAAATTCTCATAAGACCTTCTCTGAAATAACTTGGCATGTATTGGCAGACAATACTCCATATGATTGTTATTCCTTCCCAAGGCCCTCCTCCCAAAAATATTATAAAGCAAATTTTTTTAAAACCCCTCTGCCAAGTTAGATTTTAAATCTTAGCAAAAATTTAACAATTAGGTCTTTGTTCCAATAAGGCCTGCTGTCTTTAATTCTCATTTATTAAAGATACATATGAATACCAAATTTAAATAATTTTTTTGTTGTCGTTGTGATTTTATTATGTAGTCCTCTTTTACGGGAAAAAATATTCAAGTAACTTTTTACAAAATTGATTTTTAACATATTTATTATGGAAACATTCAAACACACATGAAAGTAGAAAGATGATGTAATGCCCCAATCCATCACACTGCTGCAACAGGTATTCATCACTGCCAGTTCTGCATCACCTACTCCCCTAAGCAGTTACTTCCCCTGTCACTCCCCCCACCCCTGGGTACTTTTGAAACAAGTCCAGACCAGGGACAGCTCATCCATTGAGTGTAGCAAGCACAGCATCAGAAACCGCAGTACTTTCAGAAGTATACACAAATGTTCTAATTTCTTTTAAAATTGGGGAGAAATCAAATGAATTTTTAAGACTGAATGGAATGTTTTGTATTCTTTTTCTTGGGCCAGAAAATGATGACATTGTTAGGGCCTACGAAAATCTATTATGATGTAAGGTGCCCGTGTAGACGAAAGCTGCAGGGGCTGACCAGAAGTCACAAAGTGGTCCTGTCTCAAACATCCTATCGTTTAAAATGCTTCAGTGTGTATTGCTAAAGGATAAAGAATCTATCTATAAACATAACCTCAAATCCATCATCATATCTAAAAATATTAAATACATATCCTTAATACCTTTATTCTGCCATTATTTGCCCAATTCTCTCATTTATTAAATAAGTGCTTTTAGTTGTTTGTTTTTAAATTAGGATTTAAACAAGGTCTGTGCGCCACATTTGAGTCAGACATCTCTGAAGTTTGTTTTTGTTTTTGTTTTTGTTGTTTTTTTTAATTTTTATTTTTGAACAACCATACAAATTTTTAACAAAATAATATAAAATGTGTGTAGTTTCTGGATACTAGATTTACCCCCAGGAGTGCCCCCCCAATTTCCCACCTGTATCCCTCCCTTCCCTTATCCACAATATCTCTAAAAAAGTGTTAAGCTGTATAACATTACATCTTGTCTGAATTAAACATATGATAATAAACCACCTTTCTGAATGGCCAGGGTCTAGTTCCAGCCTCCACAAATGAGTGGAGACATTTGACCCTTGGTTCTCTGAGTTAAGCTGATTTTACTCAGCAT
>PVKS010009977.1:0-61911 GCA_004027875.1 Aplodontia rufa
TTCACATGGTATTGTGAACTTTGAGTGAGAAAGACATATTTACCTTTCCTGTTGCTGCAGAGATTGAGTTTTAACCCCTTAGCAGTAAATAAGACTGCCTGCCTTTCCTGGCTTAGTGGAGGTTGAGTTTTAACTCCTTAGCAGTAAATAAGACATGTTTACTCTTTTTGTCTTTGCAGAGGTTAGGCTTTTACTTCTTAGCCCATAGGTCAGGATGCACAGATATTTTATAGAATCAACATTTACAGGACCTAGAATAGCTATAGAATATCTAGTAAGGTTACAACAACAAAATAATTTTAAGGTATAGGAGTTATAACAGCCTATAACATAGTCTAGCTAAATAAGAAACGTTTCTTTTATGCTTAGAAAGGGTCTCTAGAATAACATAGTGCAGTGACCCTTAAACGCTTATCTAATGAGGTAATGGTCTGTAGAAACCTCTGGAGGAATTTAGGGAGACAGAATTTGGGGCAGTGTTTGGTCTCTGTCCCTTGTAAAAGCAGGTTTAAACAATATGATCAATGTGGTGGGGAGACTGAGGCCATGAATTGTACTAATGGCTGATGCTTTAAGTATTTTTATGTCTGGTGCTCTGAATCAGTTTAAACCAAATAGTTACATATGGTCATTGTGGTGGGGAGGTCGAGGACATGAATTGTACTAATGTTTGATACTTTTAAGATTACTGGGAAACTGAAGGGAGAATTGTAAATGAAGCAGATAATGAAAGGCTTGTCTGTGCACCTGTATAAAAATTTCAACAATAAAGAACAGACAGCATTTTGGTCAAGCAGGGAACTGTGTCTGCTTGCAACCTGCTCTGGAGGTTCAAGTCGTTCCTCTGCACCGACTCCACTCTTCCTTAGGGGACCCTAAGAGTTCAGCTGGGGCTGGCCCCCAGCATTCCATGTTTAAGTCACAACTCCACCTGGAGCTCATTTTGTCGATGATGGGAGATCAGGACTCGTTTTATGTGTGGATGCCCAGTAGGGTCAGGAACACTTACCAAATACAACCTTCTCAAATGCATTCAGTGGTCTTAGTTGAGAAGCTCGCCCTGCCCGTGGACCACAGCGGATGTTTCTGGACTACTCTTGCCTCCATCTCACTCTTCCCTTCTCTTGCTTTTGGCCCCACCAGCTCCTGACACCTCTGTGGCACAGGAGCCTCAGGCTGTGGATGGCTCCCCACTTGCTGCGGCCCTGTCCTGCCTCCCCATGCCTTGTAGCCTCACCTCCACCTGGACATGCCAGCCACGCTGTGCTCCTTCACACTCTTCAGGGAGGCCACTGCTCTGCCTGAATGCATGTCCACAGGCGGTCAGCTGTGGAGCTCCCCTTCACCTACTCACTCACCCAAGTACAAGGCCCACAGGGGCATTGTCATGGTTTGGCTCTGGAATGTCCCCAAAGGTACACGTGTAGAAGCCTTGGTCCCCAGTGCAGCAATGTCCGGAGCTGGGGTTTGGGTAAGTGACCGGATCCCGAGGGCTCTGACCTCATGGATTGATCTCTTTGATGGTGCCATAATCTGAGTGGACTGCTGGGAGGTGGTGGACACAGGTCACTGGGGCTTGCTTTTGGGGACTATACCTTGTCCCTGGTCCCTTCCTCTAGCTCTTCTCCTGGCTCCCATGAGCTGAGCAGCTCTCCCCTCCCTATGCCCTTCCACCACGATGTCCTGCCTCACCTCAGGCCAATGCAACAGAGCTGGCCGACCACGGACTGAAATCTTTGGAGGCATGAGCCAGACACACTTGCCCTCTTCTAAGCTGTTCTCGTCAGGTGTTTAAAAGCTGACGAACACAGGTACGCGCTCTTCTGCTCTCTGCTGGACGCAGAGTGCCTACAACACACAGCACAAAACAGATGCCCAGCAGTGACCTGCTGGAAGAACGGCTCTTCTGGAGTCACTCTCACACAGGACTGCCCACCGGAACCTTCCCACAGCCAACACACGCTCCGGGAGCATTTGCCCTCCTCCTTCACTGCCCAGCACAATGTGCTCTAGCCACCCGAGTGGGCTGACTGTGGTACCTGCAAGGGGTGGGGGTGCCTCTCCACTCATGTACCCTCCCTGGCCCTCGTGGTCACCACAGTTTCCTGAATACTCCTAAAAGCTCCTTTCTCTCTCTGCCCCAGGGAGCCATCAACGTCTCTGATTCCTCTTAGGCAGTCTCCACACTATCTGCCACCCCTTCAGCTCAGGTCTCCCTGGTTTCATGTCACAATAACTTGAGGGCCCAGTGACTGGGTGATCCTCAGGGAACACTACTGCTCTGCCTCAGCCAGTCTGAGCCAGCTGACCACGATGGCATCTCATGACACATCTTGGCCATCACACCTGTGACTGGCTGATTCCTCTGGGGTCACAGGGCACCCTGTGTCCCTTGGCCACACTGTCTGTTACCAGAACCCAAGCTGACAAAGATAAACACCATGAAGAGAACACAGCTCAAAATCATCAGGTAACCCCTTGTGCACTCCCCACAGTGCCTTCTAGAGAAGACCACCTTCGTTGTGATTGCCCGTGGCCCTTTGGTGAAGAATCTACACAGGTCATGCTTCTCTTGACGAAGGCACTGCTGGACAACCAACGACCATGGGAGTCCCTAGTCTCACAAGACCACCTGCATCAATGTCTTCCACAGTGTGCACACAGGACACACGCTCAACCACAGAGCTTTCCAGACAACACAGATGTTCAACAGCAAGCAGGGGCCAATGACTGAACTCAGCTCCACAGGAAGGGCACAGATCAGATAAGGTCAACCGTGCTGGAAAAGCCAGTCACCTGTACTTCTGTATGCTGTCTGCATTTTCCAAACACATGCAGAGATTATATTCAACTTTTGGTAAATTAAAAATGCAAGAAACAGAAAGTTCAGTGGTCTGTTTTCAGAACACAGCATTTAGCCTTGACTGGGATGCGAGATCCAACTGCAGCCATTTTTAGCTACAGCCCTTGCCTTTGCCCGCCCCAATCCCATCAGGCCACGGGGAGCCACCTGCCAGCCAGAAGTCAGGTTTGCCTTGCCCATCCTCTTCTGAGCATGCTTGACGCCTTTCTAGAAGGAAAGAAGCAGCGGCTGTAGGAACGCGAGAGAGATGTGCTCTGTGACGGCACACATTAGGCTCCTACAGGACTGGTGTAACTTAGGGATCCCCGGCCCCAGCTGGCTGCACAGGGTGGGCACAGCTTCCATCAGGTCATCGGCCCAAGGCTAGAAGTGGCACCATTGGGTGGGCACCCCCAGGTGGAAGCCCCAAGGACCACTGCTACAGAGGTGAGCTGCTGACCTACAACCACTCCGCTGCCTCTTCTCTGACAGAAAGTTACATCAATGGGCAAAACAAGCAGGAAATCACCAGGACAAGGTGCACAAGCTACAGAAGGGCGCGCGTGCGCACACACCCACACCCACACCCACACACACACACACAGCATCTTGTGCTAGAGCAATTTTACAAGCAAGGGTGCACCAGGCTGGGGGAGCCCAGTGGTAGAGAACTACGTTATGGCCCAGCCCCTGAAAAATAACACAACACCACAGAACAGCTGCCAAGTTCAGCCATGAGCAGGCTTTGCCCCCGTGTGTGCCAACAAACAAGAGCCTGACCTTCGGAAGAGCTGCACACCAGCCACCGGCCCCTGGCCAAGTTCAGCCTCCTCCTGTCTCCAACACTGCACAGCCGGGGCCGCCCCGCCAGCTCCTGCATGTCAAAGCTCCACCCCAGCTTTTTTGTTGTTGTTTTAGTAGACAAGTTTTATTATAGAAAGCACAGAAAGTAAAGCATAGGGAAAAGAGCAGGCTTCCCCCAGAGTGGGGGAAGGGGACAGAGCCCTCCACCCCAGCTTTTTGACCATGGACATGAACACAAGAAACAGCACACCAAAAAGCTGATCCAAAACAGTAAATCTTCTGTCTTCAACAGCGCAAGCAACTGCACAAAAAAGTTAGAAATTTTTGAGTTGTTTGAATTGTAAATCTTTTTACAAGAATTTTTAAAAATTCTAATAAGACCTTCAAATTAATTGCCAACTGTGAAATTCATCTGAGATGAACAACTCCCCCCTCCCCACATCAACCTTACACAAAGTCCATACCTCAGATGTGAAGGGTGGGTGGATGACCTGGTAACAGGTCCCACGTGCCAGCCAGCACCAGCAGGTTCCCTGAGAGGCCCCTGGAAGCCACTCCAAAGATGTTCACCATCAGGCCTCACACTACACCGCCCTTCTCACATCCGACCTTGCTGAGTTCTTACCACCCAAATGTCCCCACCTCAGGACAGATGAGCGATACAGGACACAGCACACCTCCCAGCCTCTGTGCTCAACCATCTTTCTGAACCTGATCCTCACAGAACAGCTGGATGGGGCCAGACAACTAGTACAGAGTGGAAGCCACTCCTAATCTCAAGGGGTCACCTACAAACAGGGCCTGCCCCAGTGCTGACCAACAGGCAAAAGGTGCCAAAGGGCCGTGGTTGCCTCAGCAGCAGGGACAAGGGAGTGTGGAGCAGGGAAGACTCCCAGGGTTGTGAGAGGAGGAACGTGCTGCCTGGCAATAACAGAGGGGGACCCAGGCATGCTGCTCTTCCACAGCCACCAACACGGTGTGCAACTCCACGGACCAGAGCACAGGAAGGCAGGGGCAGAGGAAAGGCCTGCCATGCTGTTCTTCCCTGGATGTCACAACCTGCCTCTCAGGTACTCCGCCAGTGAGCTCCTCACCTCCCAGTATTCAGAATGCCTGCAGGAGATCAGGGGCAGGAAGAGAAGGAAGGGGCCGTGGGTACCCGGTCCCTTCCCTGCAGAGCTGCCTAGGACCAGGAGTTCCCTCCCTGGAGGCCACACCTCCCTAGGCTCTGCTCAGGCCCTGCTTGGCTCCAGGGGCTCGTGCCCTCCTCTCTGCAGGCTGGCAGCCACGTTCCTACTACTCAACGTTCTAAGGCATGGAAACAATCTGAGAAAGACTGTTAGATCTTGGAGTTAACAGTGACCGAGTCTGCACCATCCTCCCAGGTTCTCCTTGCCCAGCCCAAACTGGGCAATAGTGCCTTTTAACATGGCCCTGGGCTTGCCCTGGATTCCAGTGCCATGTCTGAACTTCTTGGGCTCCATCCTCTGAAGTCCTTCCCCACTTGATCACTATGACAAAACCTCCCAGTCAGGTGCCACCTCCAGCACAAGTAAGAGGGCCCTGTTCTACCAAGCAACAGGAGTCTCCAGCCACCCGGGTCTGTAGCCAGACTGCTACTGGTGGCCAAATGCAGCTCATTTCAAGGTGAAAAATGGTGTACTTCCCCATTTTCTGGATTTGCAAGAAAAATGATTTGACAGAACACTTAAATTCTTGAGTTTGTGTCTCAGTTGAGGCTCTGAATTAAGAATTTCTCTATTAGAAATTAACTAAAATAATTTCTCTGCACTTAGGTTAAAAATGTTTAAACCTTTTAAGGGGATTTCAGACTGTCAGGCCTGTTATTTAGTATTCTAGGGTACACAAAATAAGTGATTTTATCATAAAACTCTGTCCTGATGTTTTAGCTAACAGAGTAAATGTGCACCGGGGACCTTTCATCAAGGGCCTGACAACCTTGCCTTTGGGCATCCCAGGGTGGAACATGATGGGAAGAACACAACTCTGGGACCTGGACATTCTGGATGCTGGGTCCAGTTTTATGTCCCCAGATAGTCACTTTGCCCACTTAGGAATCATACCCAGGCCACGGGTCGGGACAGGCATGAGTCCTCGGTATGGCAGATGGCACTCTGTGTGTCCCTATCTGTGCTCCTCTGGGTACAGTGGCTCAGGAAAGCCTTCTCTCACTGAAGCTCACAGTTCCACAGCCCTGGGGGAGCTAGTCTCCGAAGGCTAAGGTCTTGGCACAGACGATGAGTGTGCAGCCTTGCTTTCGCTGCTGGCCTCTTGGCAGCCCTCAGTGTACACATGCACACACATATCTTCCAACAAGCTTTGGCCACTCGTCACCAGGCACAGCTTGCCAGGTCACACACTGCTACCCACACGTCCATGTGCAAAACCAGCTATCTGAGAAGGGCATCGTGAAACAAACCCCACATGTGAAACCCAGTTGATGCCCTTCAGCTGAGCAACCTCCACCAGGGAAGGCTGCTCCCTTGGTGTATGCCACAGTCACCTTAAAAGGTACATGAAGAAACCAACCTGAGAGGCTCGCTTTGCCACAGTGGGCTTTACCACAAGGAGAGCAGAAATCAGACTTCTGAGGAGTTAATCTACATAAAGAGTAACTAAGCAAACAATAAACCAAGTTAAGGACATTCAGAGAATGCAACCCTGTCCTTAGCACGAAGTTTGCCTTGGATGTCAAAGTTCAGGGTTCCCAGTGTGGGCAGTCAAGGGCGTAAGTGGGGAGAGCAGCAAACTCACTTCCAAGAGCTTCAGCTCCTGCACACAGCTATGCAGCAGCTCCAGGGCCCGCTGAGCCACCTCCCACGGCCGCTGCAGGAAGAGGAGTAAGGTGCACTGGCGTGAGAACAGGTAACTGCGCAGGTCCAACAGGGTGGCCTCTTGCCTCTGGATCAACTCCCGCTTCTCCATATCTATGGGCTTGCGGAGGACCAGTCCATTCCAGCTCTTCACCGGCTGGCAGAAAAAAGTCAGCCAGTTGGCACCATCTAAACAAACACACATCATGAAACCAGGCTGCGGTTCCTGCTCAAGAAAGACACCTTCGTGGAGGAGCCGGTGGCTTTGCAGCCAGCTGCTCTCTGCCTGCTGCATCATCCACAGCTAGTGCCTCAGGGTGCGGTGGCTGCTGGTGACTCATGGCGGAGCACAGAGCTTGACACCTCACCAGGCCCAGCTGTGCAGGGACTGAGGCCACCGAGTCAGGGTCACCGCAGGCTCTGTGCCAGTCGGGCTGGGCCTGGGAGGAGAGCGGCAGGCCGCTTCACCTTCATCTGTGCTGCAGTGTAGCGGGGAACCTGACCATCCCGCAGGGCTTGTCCTCCTTCCTTCACTGATTTCCCTAACTCAGCTAACTGCTTGCGGCTTCTGGCGGGAGGACAGCAGGCACAGGGGGCACAGCAGCCACAGGAGGAAAACCCCAGCTTGTCATAATTCCAACGTTCAGCTTGTATCCCTAGGACTCAAATATGATCTTAAATGCAAGACTCCACAGTGACTAGTCACTCAGTGTTCATGAAAAATTTGTTTCATCTATTTTCTCACTCTAAAAAAGAGCTGTCCCAGCTATTTCGTTCCTGCTCCTGTAAGAACAGCTGACACCAGTGTGTGACACTGCCACACACCTGACCTGCTACGGTACAGTGCCCTCCACTACTGCAGACTCTTACTCAGGCTGCCGGAGTCCACACTGGCGCGGCCCCACACGGCTGCACCCTTCTGCCTGACCTTCTGCCTGATCCCACCCCAAGTGTTCTCATGTCACTCCACAATCTACTCAGGCCTCTGTGACAAAGCCACCTACCCACCTAGCCCAGAGGGGCTATCCTGGCTGCCTGTCCACACTCATCCCCTTCCACAGCCGGTACCTTCTGCTATCAGACACACTATTGTGTATCTCTTTTCCCTTCCACATGCACTCCATGAAGGAGGGGACAGATTCTCTGCTGTACCTAGAACCGTGCTGGCATGCGGAGAGTCTCAGTAAGTCTGATCACTGAGGTACAAAGTGTGGCCCAGGCTTACTTCTGTATTTTAAAATGTCCTGAAATTATTTTTAAACTGAAGAAAAAAACAAGGAACTCATATGAAATCTAAGAAATACATGATATTTAAAAGATACATATGTATAAGATACATAGAAATAATTACAAGAAATACAACTTTACCTTTTCTAATTTAAAAATTTTAATTAGTAAGCGCTTTGCTTTGGTTATATGTTTATATTGCGTCTTAGCAGAGTAAGACATCCAAACCAGAACTTCATAAAGACCGGTCTGGACTGGTGACCGATGACACTACCATCTCGGAGATGGCTCCTTCCTTCAGACATGGTGACATGGGTTCTCAGAAACATGTCTATGACTGCACTGGGCACAGGCAAGGAGCAGAAATCCATGCAGGGTCCAACCCCAGGGGTGGGTGAACACGCTCAGAGGCCCACCCCTGGACAGTATGCAGCTATCAAACAACCCAGAGCCTGGCTGGGACAGCTTGGAGAGACACCATGATAGCTGTTACTAAGAAAAGAAGCTAGACAGAAACTTCTAGGTGATATGAGGCTACTTCTATCAAAATAAACGTCAATGTTTTCGTGGTGAGGATGGCATCAATGTTTTGCGTGTGCCTATTCTGTGATTTTAAAATAACTTAAGATACTACTTAAAATTTTTAAAAAAAGACATGAATGCCCATTACAGTGGTGTCATAGGAAACACAGTGATGAGCTTCAAGTACTACACCAGGAGACACTTCCACCCATTCGCAGACAGAGGGAGGCCTGCAGGCGACATGTGGCTGCACACCTGAGACAGTTCCAGACGTGCAAGTGAGCAGCCAACTCTTCTCCCTCGTTCTAGATCCTGCAGGAATTGTGGGAACAGACCCCGCACAGCTCGTAAAACAAGGTAGCGGACTGCTTCAAAGTGGGGACCCGCTGAGGAAAGGCCTGTGCAGCGTCTACTCACCCCCTGCCCCGAAGTTGACAACATACTGCGAGAACAGGGCGTCCAGCTCGTCGTACTGCACCAGGGCGTCTTCAAACTGCTGCAGCATCTCAAAGACAAAGGCAAGCTCCTCCTGCACCCAAGAAACACTGGTCAGCTTGCCAAAGCCGCGTGCGGCCATGACGGGCCCAAGAGTGCGCACACGGAACCACCGGTGGTGCTAAGCCCTCTGAGGACCATGTCAGCACTTGAGCATGCAGAGGGAGGGGCGCCAGAGAGCAGCAGGGCAAGAAACAACACCTGGCCCATCAGCAGCACTGGACAGCCAGTCACAGCATGCCCAGTGTGGTCCTTCTCTCACAGGTCACCTGTGTCTCCCTCCCACCCTGCTGCAGCTCCCGCCGGTCTGCTTGCTGATCCCTCTCGTCCCCTCAGGTCTCCACTGGAGGCCCTGGAGCTTGGCCCCTGCACATCTCCCTCCACGCTCACCACTCCCTTCTGGTGGGCTGACCCAAGGCATGGCTTATCACGCCGCCCATGCCTCAAGAGTGCTGAATTCACACCTTCAGCCAGACTTGTAGCTCCATCACCAGACGTGGTGCATGTGCACATTCAAGCCTGACTCCAGTCCTCCCCCACACACTCTCCTCAGCCTCCACATCTCAGTCACAGCTCCTCGGCCCAGGGGGATCCCGAGGCTGTGAGAGATTCCTGAGCCCCAAGGTCCACTCCCCACACCTCCCTGCATTACCTCTTAGCCCTCACTCAGCTACTACCATGGCTGCCCACTCGTCCTCAACACCCCTAGGCCTGCAGCACTTCTTTCTTCAAATGTCCACATGGCTCGCTCAACTTCCGTCAGGCTGTCAGTGTCACCTGGTCCATAAGGCCCCTCAACACCTCCTTCTACATGGCCCTCCGCCTCCCTAGCCAGCTGTGCTGTTACCATGAGTTCACCAAAGCTGCACATGGACGTGGCCCTAGCACCTAGAAGGACCTGCCACATACACCTGGTCAGTACTGGTTGAATGGAAAAACAAAGAGATGGTCAGAGTGACTTTTTTATGATACCTTCACTACACATGTGAAGCAGAGCAAGGGAGGTGCACACACACGCAGACACCTATACACCGGCACATTCCGTGCGTGGAGACTATTCCAGCCCGTGGGCCCATGCTTCCCAGCTGCAGCTGGGCTCACTGTTGGCCTGGGCCTCGGGTTCCTTCTTGGGATGATAAAGTTGCCCAGGCACAAGGTTTCTGTGTGAGGATTAATCCTGTCTGCAATGGATGCCCTAGGTGCCAGCTGTTATGTCTCCACTAAGACCCGGAGGAGCAAGGGAGAGAGCCTGGCCCACCCTCTGCAGACCCCAGCTCTGCGTGCTGCTGCACCTGAGCGCTCCGGCAGCAGGCTTTCACAAGGCGAACTGATGTGCCATCCTGCCCTTTCCTTTCTCTTCTTTGTGAATTATTTTTGAAACTGAGCACTCCAATAAATTTAATTTTTTCAACTGATAAATCTATAACATAAAATTTACCATATTAATCACTTTCAAATGTGCAGTTTAGCAATGCCAATTACATTTCCCAATGGAAACTCTGTCCCCACTAGGTGACGACTCTCCAGTGGCCCTGCTGCTGCTGGCACCCTCCCCTACTGCCTATGAACTGCACCACTCCAGGGTCCTCAGCTAAGCAGGCACAGAGTGTCTGTCCCTGCTGCCTTCTTCCACTCAGCACAAAGTACTCAAGGTTCTCTGTGCCACAGCAGGCATCACAGTTCCCTCCTCCTCATCTTCGTTTTAGACTTACAGAAATGCTGCCCCAGAGGTGCTGTACATCGCCATCCCGCCCTTACTCCACTTCCTGTAGGGCAATATCCACCCAGGAATCAACAGTACAGTGCCCCCTAGTAAGCAGCAGCCCTTCTTTGAATTTCGCCAGCTCTTCCACTTGCAGCCCTCCTGCTGCTCAGGATCCCACTCAACATCCACATGGCACCCAGCCGCTACCACCTCAGGCTCTGTGGCTGCTCAGTCTTGTCCTTTCCTTCCTGACCATGGTGCCCTTGAAGGGGACTGGCATGATTTTGTCTAGTGTCCCTTGCTTTGGGTTCATCTGAGACTGCTGTGTCTTCCTCATACATCTTAGCAAGCAGGTCGCGGTGCTGAGTCTACCGCAGGTGCTGTTGGCCAGGATTGGTTGGTTCAGGGTCTGCACTGGGCCTCCCGCTGTGCCGTGCGCACTGCTCCCTCTGGAGACCCAGGCTCTGCTGTGCGTCCGCTTGGAAGGTGTACTGGACAGAGGAGCTGAACCTTCTGCCCCGCTGACCGCACCCAACCACACATTCCCATTAATACAGCTGCATGAAGGTGAACCTTGCTCCCGATCCTGTCCTCATCCATCCTTCACCCCCCGCCCCCCCACCTTGTGCACTTCCTCACTCCCTGGTACTCAGGACCCTCCTGTACATCACCCACCCCAGCCCAGTTATCACCCACTTCTCCAAGGAGCTGGGCTCCCTGTTACTGCAGGATGGAGTTTAGAAACCAAGATCTGGGCACTATAGCCCCTTGGTTCTGGGGAACCTCTCTGCTTCTAGGCCTGCCAGAAGCCAGACAAGGAAGTGCGCATGTGCGCAACCACATTCCGGAACCTCCCCAGCCCGCCATCTAAGGGTTCACACCTACACCTCCATCCTAGCCCAGCCCCCCCCTTTCCTTTATGGTTCCCAGAGCCCAAGCCTGATAAATCTGAAGGGCAAGGACAGTTGGAAAGGGGTGCATTATTAGCATATTCAAACCCCCTCCACTACCAAGTCTTCCAAGTAACCCCATGGCATAAGCCCCAGGGTAAAATAACACTGGAAACTGCTCATCAGAACGGGCCTTGTACGCTATTTCTTCAGTAGCTGACAACCCATACCTATGTGTGAAACTCGGACTTTTTCCCTCCGGAGACTGCAGGAAAGGAGGGAACCCGTCACTCTGCAGTGTTAGGAGGGCCTCCTCCCCAGATCAAACTACTGTACATCCCTGTGTCCAAGAACTTTCTTCTTAAAAGGAAAAGGATCTGGTTAGATACTACAATTTTAAAAGCCCAAACACTTTGGCATATTATAATAAAGCACCAGCTTAACACAAGCTTTCATTGGAACCCAGGTCACAAAACAAAACCGTGGAGGAAATGTTCCCAGAAGTCATCCCTAGTCACAGTGCCCAGCAGATGGGGAACAGCACCTCCAGTTCAGGACCATTCCCCACTGCTGTGGCAGCTCTGCCAGACTGACAGTAGACACCCAGAGGGTCCCTAAGGCCAAACAAACCAAGATGACCCCAAGACAAAGCCTTCCTGGAGGCAGGTACTGAGCCCTGGGCCACCAGGACACCTGCAGACACCATCACCACCTTCTGCTTTGCCAGTCCGGAATGGAAGCATCCACTCTGGCTCCTGTCATCTGTTCTTAGAACCATGACAGCTACCTGGGAGGGCTGCTGTGCTCAGCAGGAAGGAGGAGAGCGGCGGCAGCCCTCGAGCCACATCACTGGCCAAGTACCTGCACCATGAAGTATTCGCAGAAGCTCCAGCCTGGCTCAGTCCTCTTCTCCCTCAAGGTCCGCATGTCATCCTCAAACTTGCCTAGGTTTTTGGTGAAAGACATAAGAAGCAACGTCCTGAGTTTGGTCAGGAAGGCATTCCAGGATTCCTGAGTTCGAGAAGAGTCCTTCAAAGGGTCGGAGAGCACAACACACCTGCAAAGACACCAGGGCCTGTCTGTGAGGCGCCCTCCAGGTCCTCCCTGCCCCTCCATCCCTCCTTTAGTCAGTGAAAACTGCCGTCAGGCAGGGCCAAGCCAGCTAATCGCCACACGGGCAGCAGGTACTAAGAGGCTCCAAGGACAGAGTGCACAGTGTCTTAGAAACAGGGAGAGGAACTCCCAGGAGTCCCTGGGCCTTGGGCCCAGCTCCAGTCTGTCACAGTGACCACATCATACTTGGCTCCAGCCCTTTTTCACTTGTCCCTCATCATCTGAAAGCTACTTGCACTGGCAGGACGAGATTTAGATTCCTCCAGCGGGGAGAGGGGCTCCAGGGCTCTACCTGGGGCCTAGCTTCAGTTCCTCTTACTGCAGCCCAGGGCCATGAACCTGTCAGGCCAGCCTGTGTCCTTGGGTACTCCTGCTTGCCCTGAGGTCACCTTCCCACTAAGCCCACCCTGTTCTGTGGTTACATGGATGGGCCACAGGGTAAAGTTGTCCCCTCCGCGCAGATCTGCCTATGCTACCAGCCTGAGTTCCTCAAGGAAGCACTAATGAGCACGTCGTGCTTGAAGACTTCCCATGCAGGAAGCCCCACCCACGGTGTCAAAATGCCAAAGTAACACAGTTATGAGAGCCGCCAGGTGCTCATCCACTAGGAGAAATGGTGCCTCTCTTGAGCTTGCTAACAGTGATTTAGGAAGGAATATGAACTCAGAGTGATTTTTAAAACCTTGATACTAGGGTTGGAGCAGTGGTTCAGTAGTTAAAGCGCTTGCCTGGCATGCACGAGTACACAGGTTCAAACCCTAGCACCACATACACAACTAAGTGTCTGAGCAATGAAAGCCACATGAAAAACTAAATAAAATTGATTCTTTCTTTCCCTCTCTCTCACTGCCCCTCTCTCTTAAAAAAAAAAAACAAAAACTTGTTACTATGAGCATCAACATGTCTCCTTAGTAAATATTCCACACGAATCAAGAAAAAGCAAAATGAGCTGCTTCTCAGCTTCCCACTCTGTGCCCCACCCAGCACAGCCAAACTGGGGTTGGCCAACCCCACACTGTTACCTGCTCACTGGCAGAACACATCCACCTGGTGAGGCAGCAGAGCCAAAACAAACGGTTCGTCCCAGCCACACTCCCCGGACTCGGCTCCTTCCAACAGGCAGGTGCCCCTGGAGCTGAAGTGCACTTATTCACTCTACAGATGGCTAGTCTGCTAGCTCAGTAGCTCATCCTTAAGGCAGCCCAAGGGTCATGACCACCAACACTGCTCCCGACCGACACCAACTCTGTATAGCTACAGGGGCATGTAATGGTGACCAGCACACACACCGACCACCAAAAGCACTCTCCTTTAGTGACCTGATGCCTACCGATCACACTGGACTCGCCCTTCAACCCTGTCTCCCAGACATCATCCTTTTCATAATAAGGAAGTACACTTCAGAAATTCCTAGCAAGGAGCTAGAACAGTGGCTCGGCAGTTACAGCATTTGCCTGGAATGCACAAGAATGCGGGTTCAAACCCCAGACCCCATATACAATGAAGTGTTTGAGCAATGAAAGCCACATGAAAAACTGAATAAAAATTGATTCTCTCTGTCTCTTTCTCTCTCACTGTCTGTCTCTTTATTTATTTATTTTTTTTAGGAGAGAAGGACAGTGGGGGGGGAGTCAGACATACAGACAGAATCAATTTTTATTGAGTTCTTCACATGGCTTTCGTGGCTCTGACACTTCGTTGTGTACGTGGGTGCTGGGGTTTGAACCCACGTACTTGCGCATGCCGGGCAAGCGCCATAACCGACAAGCTCCAGCCCCCTCTCTTAAAGAAAACATCCCTAGCAAACCCAGATGGTTAACTGGGAAAGAATGAACACACAGCAGCTAAGAAAGTTAGCAGCTGATCACAAAGGCAGCGGTGATCACACAGTGACAGCAAGTCAGCCTCTGACTCTCCAACATTGGCCCAAAGTCCGAAAAACACACAAAACTGACCATGCAATTTTCCTTTAAGGAATATACCCTAAGGAAATAAGGGTATTCACGAAATTGAGTTAGAAACATGCTGAAAACACTGTTTATAATACCAACCAGTAGGCAATAACCTACCAGCCCAGCAGACGACTTTATAAACGACCTATGGTGCGGTAGTACAATGGAACACAGGGCACTCACAAGTGCCAATGTCACAGAAACACGTTTACTGCTTCTGGAAAATGTGTACACACATTAAGTGAAAATGGCCAGCATAAATATTACATATAGTCTGATATCACCTTAGAGTACACAAACACACATGTATAAATGCATAAATGAAAACATCTGGAAAGACACATAAAATAGAGCTGACATCCATTCACTTTTAGCTCATCACCTTTCCCAATGACTGTTCCAGAGCATGTGACATAACTAAAGCGAAACATATGCACAAAGCTAACAACACGGTAAGCCACCTCAGGGCCCTATTTTCAAAGGACAGAAATTATGCTGTGTAATAAAACAAGTGTCAGGAGAAACCACTATATCCACATTTATGAGAATCTGATCCCGCTTTTTATGTTTAAAATGTATGGATTTGTTAAAAGAAGGCTTTGCAATTTCATGAAAAACACAACAGCAGAAGGCATGTTTAACTTACTGAGGACAAAATGTTCAACATTTCAGTAAGTTACACTGTAACTATGGCTGTAAGAGAAGAGTCATTAAAAAGCAAGCTTGTTTTAAGTGGGCTGAGCAGAAGCACACTTCTGGCATTTAGGTAAAACTGTAAGCAGAACTGAATGTAAGCAAAAGGCATCTTGAAAACACCATCTGACAATAGGAGGCGTCCTTGTCAGGCTGGCCACTGCATCAGTGCCTCTCCTTTCCCACCCTGGCTGAGCCCCAGGGGACAGATGCCAGCTGTGTGGCACCGTAAACACGTGCCTTTGGTTGACCGGCAGCAAGCACCCCTTCAATAAAGTTCCCACAAGCATGGGCTACATGAACAACACGATATTTGACTTGGGCCACATATACAGCAAGTCTGAACATCACCGCTTGCCCTGTACTGTGTGGAATGTGAAAACACATCCAGAACTGTCAGCTGACCAGGGTGCCACTGACACTGGAACTGGCCACATGATACAGCAGTAGCATGGTCCTGGTTGGCTGGCGCTGCAGGCCACTCGCTCTGCTCCTTCCTTTCTCCCCTGCATTCTGCACTACCTAGCCCACCCATCTGCAGGGCACCAGAGACTTCCATGGCAGCCCCAGTGACCTGTCATGCCAGGGCAGAGTTCAGGCTCACCACTGACCTCTCCAGCCTAACATCTGGCCATCCATTATGCAGCTAGGTAGGAGCAGGGGCACAGAGGAGAAAATGCAAGAGCAACAGAAGGGAAGATGGGCCCTGAGACACAAGGCTGATAGCAGCATTCACGACTTCCTTCCGAGAGACTTAAGAGGGGCTTGGTAGGTGCGAACCACAGAAGCATGAAGATGCAGCCCATGTTTAAAAGAGTTGAAGGCGCCCTGTGCTACCCAAGCACTGCCTGACTGCTCACTGCCAGGCTTTCCACCGTGCAGTCATCTAGGGTCCCCAGGTCCAAGAGCCTCCCCTCCCAGTGGCACACTTTGGAACGACCACTCACAGCTCCTTGGCCGGACAGGAACTCCAGAGACTGGGACCAGAGCCCTCCATTGCTCTCAGACACTGCTGAAACGTGTGCTACCACCCAGGAAGCCAACAGCCTGCATCATCTAGAGCCAACCAAGCGAGGAAAAGTTAAAGGTACACTTACCTGTCGCTCTGTTTATTACAAAAGTCATTTCTTATTTTGTCCACAATAGATGTTCGGGGAAGGATGTTGGTTTTGTTTTTCTTCTTGGCATCGTTTTCAACCACCACTATTAACCAGTCCACAGAGCTATGAGCTTTCAAGACATTCTGCCACTTGGTGAGGTCATCTTTTACCGTAGCTTTGTACACTTCTGTATCCTAAAAATTAAAAAGTCACTGTGAAAGTGAGTTAATGCCTTCAGCTCACATGGCACAGTGTGTCAGACCAAAGTCAGTGACCACAGCATGCTGGAACACCAGCACAGGATGAAAGGCCAGGGCACCAGGCTTTGCACATTTAGCACCTGCTCCAGAGCACTCTCCCAAAACATCAGTACCCCAAGGGTAGCGAGGGATCATGAGCTGGGAAGGGGACTCTGGACTTGAAAGCCCAGTCCACTAGTCAGAGCTGCGTGCCCATCACCACGGGACTGCTACAGTGTCCTGTGCTGGCCGTAAGCCTGGCAGCCTGCCTGCACAGCCCCAGGGTGGCCTCCTGTGGCTGCCCCACAGTCCTTTTCTCTACACATGCTCCTAGCCTGGCTCCAACCTCGATGCCCCTCGCAGGCCACAGTGGAGGCAAAGCAGACTCCAATGTGACTCACTCAACGCCCTTCCAACTCGCAGGAGTTGAAGAGCCACGCTGCTCCTCAAAACTAGTTCTGCTTCTCCCTCACAGTCCCAAACTTAACAAGAGCAACTGGGCTCAGAGCAGATCCACTCCAACCAGAGCCAGAAAGCAGACGTTCTGCTTGTTAACTCACTCGATCTGTAACTGCACTTACACACCATAAATCCACTCAGCAGACTAATTTGTTTACGTTTAGAAAATCTAAAACCAAAATACTCATCTCATTTTAAAACTGAGCACACAACAATCTTTGGAAACAATAGCCATGTTCAAACACACAGCACCCCTCCTTTGTATTCACGTGTTTATTTTTGTGGTGTCCTCCACTGAGGGGCACCCCTGCCCTGCTTTCCTCTGCAACAGCTCCTCCTACTGTCCTGATCTCATGTTCTTGGAATTTTTAGTCACTCTTGAACAACGCTCATGCGGACTTGTGCTGATTTGATCGACCCACAACTGAGTGAGGCTTAAATTCTGTATCTAATCACCCTTTGGGGTTAAGCCACCGAGTAGGACGTTCCAAAAGGCAGCACTGGTCATTTTTATCCTGATTTGAGAAACTGTGTCCTGTTTAAACTAGAAGCAAATACAGCCAGAAAAGATCTTTACTGAAAAGCTGGGAGAAAAACAATCTTGCAAAAATCAGAGTGAATGTGCAGCAGGAACCTGATCGCACCCTGCACAGCTTCCCGGGCATGGCGGGTCTGGGGACTCAACTGCGAATTTCCTTCCCGTGTGTGCTATGGCTCCCAGAGCCCCAGGTGCACTGCTTCTGCAGGCAAAACCCAAAGACAGAGGACTGGCAGGGCAGCCTGACGGGGAGCCCGACACAGCTCCTGGTCCACAGCTTAGGTGCCGTGCCAGCCTCTGTTCTACCGTAAAGCCTGCAGGTGCCCTCACAGTCACCCCGACCCCATTCCTAGGAGAAGAGCATGGGCTGGAGGTGTCTCCACACTAGAAGGAGCTGCTGCGCCCCAAGGGGACACCAGAGCAGCGCTCAATCAATCCGGGCCTCTCTGAGGAGATCGCCCAGAGCAGAGGGCGAGACAGAGGAAAAACACAGATGTGCGCCACACAGTTCTCTGAAAGTCATTTGTCACTGCGCACAGTCAGCTCCAAACCAACTCAGGGACCCCTACCCCTAAGGAAACCAAGCTGAGGCAGGGAGATGACTGGTCCCTAAAGAAAGCAATACGAACACTGGAAGAGCCACAAACAGGCAACACGCCAGGACAGGAGATGACAGGGCAGCTGTCCAGGGCCGGGACCAAGGCCTACATGGATGAGGGGCCCTCCACACAGGACAGGCCTCCCCAGGAGCCAGAGCTCAGTGTGTGAGAACAGAGTCCAGGTGGTAGTAGAGGGAGGCATGGCCAAACTGTGGTACCCAAGTGACATGATGAAGGGTTGGAGAGCTGACACAGGGTGTCAGAGGCCAAATAGGGCAAAGAGGGCATCCCTGTTGGGGATGACCACAGATCCAGCAGGGTGTGCAGCAAGATGGGAGGAAGGTTACTCACAGGGGTTACTCAAGTGAGTGCTCAGAGGACCAATGCATGCCAGGCTCTCCCACAGACAGGAGTTACGATGATGGGAAGAAGAAAGAGCTGGCCTGACACGGCCGAATCATGGACGATGCACGCAGATGCGCGTGGGGGGTGTGCACACCACGACCCACTCTCCAGTTGTTCCAGCTGTGACACCCTGGCACAGAGCACACCTTGCTCCAGACCTTGGTTCTGGACACCATTTTCCACTGAACAGACCCAGGGTTCCTTAGGGAGGGCTGACCCCAGGGCTGGGACAAGGGGAAGACAAGAGGAGCCTGTGGGTGCTTGGGAGTAACTACCCTTCAAAGTCACAGGAACCAAGGCGGGGACAAGGGAGCCTCACAGTAGGTGAGGACAGTACGAGGCTGCCCTCCACTAGAGACCAGGAAAGTGAGTGCGCACAGGACCATCAGCACGGGCTCCTGCTTCAGCCAAGGTGCAGCAAGGGACCAGCAGATGTGGCCAGCTGACACAACCAAAACAAGAACAAAGAAACAGAAACCGGAGTCAACACCCTGGTGTAGAAGACAGCAGCTCCCAGGGAGATGAGAAGTGCCCAGCTAGGTACCGTGGGCATCCCAGGCCTCAGCAGAAGGGAGGGAGCAGAGGGCGAAGACTGGAAGACTCCCCAGGTAGCAGACATAGAGTGAGTCCAGGGGGCCCAGGTGGGCAGACCACACAGGCCAGCATGCGGGAGAGGAGAGTGCCACACAGAGACCCTTGGGTGTTCCCAGAGACACACCAGCAAGCGCATGCGAGAACAACACAAGGCAGGACAAAGCCATCAGCCAGGACCAGGGGCAGCACTAGGGTCCACTGCCACAGGTGGAAAGCCAGAGAATTCAGGACAGTCTTGCTGCAGGGGGTAGAAACAATCATAAAAGCTACACCCAAAAGAATCAGACTTAGTAAATTATTTCAACTGAACAAAGCTCAAGAAAATTTAGACTACAATGCCCAGCATGGAACAAGATTAAATTCACAATGTCTGTCATCCGGTAAAAAATGGCAAAAAAGAATGAATATATGAGCCAAGACAAGGAGAAAAATCACCCAACAGAAACAGACCCCAGAATGATACAGAACAGAGCAAGCAGACGGCACCGAGGCCCTGCCGCACGCAGCACCGTGTGCAAGAAGCAGAGGCCAATGTGGGGCGGGGCACACACAGCTACCAGAAACAGAAGCTCCAATGTGCAAAGGAAAACACACCAGAGTACAATCAGAATGGGGGAGCAGTGCAGAAGGAAACCTAGTCAACACGACGACAGCAACAGAACTGTCTAAATAAAATGGAGAGGAGAGACATCTGCAGAAACAGCATCAGAGTACAGTGAATGGTGGGACTTCAAGTGGCCGCAAACAGCTCTGTCCCCAATCAACGTCAGCCTCCAACTCTGCATCCAAACGGAGAAGAAAAAACAGCTGAAAAAAAGATGACCAAGATTCTTCCAAACTTGATCAAAATTATAACGCCCCAAAACCCTTCAAGAAATGTAAAGAAATCTACTCCAAAGCAGATCATAATCAAACTTAAAAATCAGTGATAAAGGGAAAAAATCTTAAAATGCCAAAAAGAGAAAAGACACTTTGCATTCAAAGCCACAGAAGCAAAAATGAAAGATTTCTCATGAAAACTAATGCAGTGGAGCGACAGCATTACAGCTCGAGGCCAGGCAGGGGAGCCGCCACACTAGAACCCACCCCCACCCCCAGGCCCCTGAAGACCTTCCTCAACAAGGCAGACAAAGGCTTCCCCACTCTCAAAGGCTGAAAGCCTGACACCAACACACCTGTAGCACAGACGCCGAACCCTCGAACCCTCGAACCCTCGGCCACAAGGAAGCCAGGTCACATCTCTCCACAGAGGTGGGCACAGCAGGAGCAGATCCCCATGGCCAGGGCAAGGTGCAGGTCCAGAATCTCCTACCCAGGACAGACCTAAAGGCTGGACCAGCAAGGACTCACTGCAGGGTTCACAAGACACCAGGACCAAGGCCGGAGGGACACTGCGCAGCAAGCACCCAGGAACTCCACAGCACCACTTTCAATAAAGCCTCAGCACCAACTTACTCTAGGCACCTCTTAAATGAACAATAACCAAGACTTTTAAAAAACCAGGCTCCCTATTAGGATGTAATTTTAAGGGAAAAAAATCTCACTCATAACGGCCACAAAAACTAAGCCTAAGAAAAAAAATAAAAAACTTCCTGAAAAATACTACAGGCCATAAAAAAAGGCACAAAGCGGGCTAGAGCTGTGGTTCAGGGGGCTGGGGCAGTGGCTTGGTGGTTACGACGCTTGCCTAGCATGTGAGAGTATGTGAGTTTGAACCCCAGCACCACGTACTCAACTAAGTGTCAGAGAAACAAAGACCAAATGAAGAAATAAATAAAATTGATTCTCTCTCTCTCCTTCTCTCTCTTAAAAAAAAATACAATTTGCACATTTGACACATGGAATAGAACATGTGCACCAGCCATGAGGCTTATTTTAAAAGAACAGATATCAATAACCTTGAAATGCAATAATTAAAAGTCTGACTCTAGCTCAGACTAGACGATGATCAACAGAAGCGAACTGTCTAGTACACTGTACATGTATAGGGTGCTGTTTTAAAACTGAAGTGACATCTCTAACACATGAAAAAAAGACTGATGAAAGGGTGTTGGACCAGAAAATCAGACCCTCAACCCCACAGCTCTTACCTACAGAAAAATAAGTTGAGTTCGCACTCGACTCTCATCAGCTCACGTGACAATTGCCTCTAAACCCAAATATCATTTGTTCGCTGTTGGACTCTGTCAGAGCATTGGTATTTAGTCTGGTTGAGAAACATAAATCACCATCCTCCTACTGTTCTGTCCTTAGATTTGGAGGTCAGTGGAGAAAGCTGTCATTCCTTCATCATCACTGCCACCATTATCCTGGTACCATCCTTAATAGCCCAGTCATGAAGTTGGGATTGCATATGGGAGAGAAATACAGTCACCAGCCTAAAGTCTGTGGTCCTCAACCCCACAGCTCTTATCTACAGAAAAATAAGTTGAAGCCATCAGAACAAACGTAAGCCACAAATTCTAAAATTAAAAGAAAACACACGAGAAAATCAGTTCTTATCTTCAGGTAGACAAGATAAGCCACGCATGTAAGTGGCACGCTTCACTCACACAAGTTGTGTGAGTCACGAATATCCACGTGCCACGTAACACACACACCTCCACCGAAGAAGCCAAGAAGGACCTGCAGCACCAAAAGACTGCCCGCCGAAGAAGGTCAAGTGCACAACACCAAACAGCAGCCCCAAGCAGCACAGGGAGGAGACCAGTGGACACCTGTCGAAGGCGGAGGAAACACCCTCAACCCACGGACCATCCACAAAACCCATCATGCATTTGGTCATAGAGGAAAAGTAAGTGACATAAAACAGAAACACCCTAAGAACACTTCTGATCACAATGCAAGAAACAGAAATATTTTCATGAAAGAATTTTAAAATTTCTCTTCTTCTGGAAACTGAAAAAAAATTCTATTAAACAACTTCTGGGTGAAATGAGAAATACAAATAAAATGGAGAATTCCAAAAAATAAGGATAAAACACTCAAATGTATTTAACCGAGCAGTGAGAGGAACATTTGTAACTATAAAGACTTATACCAAACAAAATTTAAAGAAATGAAAATAAACCCATTCCAAACCCAAAGGAACTAGAAAAAGAACAAAGTAAACCACAAGAAAACATAAAAGGCAAAACATAAATGAAAGAAGAAATGAGAAAGAAAACAGACTAACAGTAAATCAAATAAATAAAAATCCTGGCTCTACATCAAGGAAGGGAGGGGAGCTGGAGCGGTGGCTCGGCAGTTACAGTGCTTGCCTGGCATGCTTGCAAGTACACGGGTTCAAACCCCAGCACCCACGTACACATCTAAGTGTCAGAGCAACGAAAGCCACGTGAAAAACTCAATAAAAATTGAATCTCTCTCTCTTAAAAAAAAAAAAAAAAAGGGAGGGAGAGCAAGACTGCACACAACACAGAAGAAATGAGGGCACTGGGCCACGTTTTCAAAGTCAAAGCAAGCTGCTTGGCGTGCACATACCTCAAATTAAACCTTAACTGAAATACATAATTTCTTAGCAAAACATAGCTCACTAAAATGAATAGTGGAAATGGACCAAATTTCACAGAAGGGACCTGGAAAGTTACCAAGGAAATACCCTGTAGGAAGGTGTGGGCTCAGCCAGTTTGGCAGGCTCCCAGCATCCTCAAGACCAAGCAGCCCCAACACAACATACTTTTCAAAAGAAGGAATCATGGACGTAGTAAACCTCAACCTGAAGCCCACAAAGACACCACAAAACGAAAGCTACCGACCAACCACCTGCGAACAGCCTGCAGCAAGCCCTAAATAAAATGCAGCACTCTCCAGGCATGTCAAGAAAACAAGACGCTGACCAGGTGGGAATGCAGGCCAAGGCCCACACGAGAAACCCATGAATAAATCCAGTGTATCAGAAGAGGCCTGGAGGAAACCAAGATTACCAAGATCACCTCCACCGGGTCTAGTAGCCTTGACACAATGCCACTCGTGTTCCTAAAACATATTCCTAGTAACAGCCCTTGAGAACACAAGAATGGACGGCCCAGGAACACATTCCTCGCTTTCTGCAGCAGCCCCTGATGCAGAAATGCTACAGGCAACTCCCACAGAGGTCAGGAACCAGGCAGAGACACTAAAGTCCCCTGCTGTTTGACAATATCTTAGGCCAGAGCTAAAATTCCAACCATAAAAACTGAAAAAATAAACTCTCTCCCTCTGCACATGACATGACAGGGCACTTGGAAGCCCTCACCCTCGGGGCCTAGAGAATCAATGGGAAACTAAGTCACACATCAGAGAATCAGCAAGGCTGATACAGAAACCATCAATGGCCTTCAAGCACATAAAAACAACTAGAAGCTCTATTGACAACAGCAGCAACAGAGGAATAAAATCTAACAAGAAATGCTTAGACTGCAAGGAAGAAAGTGTGAAACACAAACCCAGGCTGGCACAAAGGAGAGCCCTGCTTCCTGGTTAGGAAGTCTCCACATCCTCAAGATGTACAAGCTGCACGTGATTGCAATACCGTGTCACACACCCACGTGAACAGTCAGGAAAGCGCAGAAAGGTGACCGGACACCAACACCCTCTGCAGACACCCAAGCTTGAGCTCCCCCTGGCTTGTCTGGCTATAGTACACGTGGCGGCTCTGAGCTACCGTCCACACGTTGTAGGAATGGGCGAACGGTCAGCACACTGATGCTGTTAAGAATAGATGTAAGCGTGGAAAAGGTGCAAGAACGAGCAGCTATGATTGGAGGCATCACTATCAGCTCACCATCTCTCAGCTCTGTCTACTGAGTGGCCAGAGACGGAGCAACCTTCCCACAGCCAAGAGCACACAGCTGCCCAAAGACCAGGACTCCAAGAAACAGCCGAGTCCAGTGCAAAAGCAAAAGCTACAAGATCCTAGAATACCTCCCGTGCCAGAAAGCAACAGAGTGCTTGAAAGGACCAAGGCGCCAGCTGAAGTGCCTCTCAGTGGCCAAATCTGCGGCAGCCTGGGCATCCAAAAAAGAACAGGTAAAGGACCCTAACCCTGAGTAAACAGACACCCCCAGGCCTTCCCTGCGGTAGAGGACAGGCTGGCAGATGCTCACGACCCTTAGTAAAGAGTGGCTCGGGATTGAGTCGTCGCTGGAGGCCAGATCTAAGCATGAAAAAGCTAGACAGGGAGCAGGGTTCTGAAGTCTTGCAGTGGCTCCCCAAGGACACTTACTTGTCAGCAAGGGAACAGAGCAACCACACCAGGAAGAGATCAGACAACTCCACATCCAAGTGATCCAATCTGACATCATGGATGAGGAGTCAGGAAGGCCCTGGCTGCCTCTGAAGTCTGGACTGGGGGACAGTATCCACCAGCCTGCAGTACAAGGGGGCCTTATGCTGTGTGCGTGCACAACATGGTTTATGCCAAAGGTCTGCTTTCCTCCTGGACTCTTGGTAGATGCCGGGCAGTGGGGCTCAGGTGGTCGTCCTCAGTAAAACCCTGAATGCTGAGTGGCTAGTGTGCATCCCTGGTGCACAGAGTCACGCATGCAAGCACATGCATCACCCATGTGTGGCTCTGCTGGAAAAGGGCGCACACGGTGGAGTGCAGGGCACCAGATTCAGGTCTCCAGAGTCCTGATTCATCAAGCTCACAAATCTACCCCTACAGCCCCGACACAAGCTAAGCAATCCCAGGTGACGACGGACATGCCTGGTGTGCTGCTAAACACTAGTCATGTCGCCGTCTACAGAGGAAGAAAGTACCCAGAATTCCGTCTGGTCATGAACACACAGCCACAAAGCCCAGGTTCCAGAACCCTCCCTTTACAGGCACCTGGACAGTGAAGGAGGACATGGCCACAAAGCCAAGCACAAGAGATGGCAACAATCACCACGGACAGAAAGTGTGACCGTGGCTCAAACTGATTAAACCTGTGTGCACAAGGGCACAGCAAGACAGCACCCAACGTGAACCACAGGAACAATGATGTACTCAGGGGTCCCCAGAGTGCCGCGCACTGGCCAGGAGCAGCAACACACAAGGACTTAGCCACACATCTAACACAGGAACGAAGACGAGAGAGCACAGTCCAGGGGCACCTGAAAGATCAGGCCCACTCTGTAAGTCCAGACCCACAAGTGCCAGCCATCTCCCCACATACATCCTCTCCTGAGCCAATACTTACACAGCACTCTGTCCAGTAGATGTGGAGGAAGGGGAAAGTGAGCAGAGCTTTGTTTCCTTCCTTGGGCAGCAGCTCCTCTTTGAACTGAACAAAGTTCGATTCTAGGTGAATCATCTTTGGAGCCCGGCCATAGGACCTACAAACAAGTTTTTAAGTCACTGAGAACACAACTACACAAGGTTTAGCAGAAAAGAGAGGGGCAGGGGTACAACCATACATCATTTAATCATAGCTAGGAGCTGGGTGCACACTCAATGTTAATCACGGCTGCAATATTCTGCCAACAGCACCATGAATTGTTACACAGTTCACACGTCCATGTCAACGTCCCTCCACAAAGCCTTCTGTTCTACTGAGAGCACACACAGCAATATGCCCACTGCGTCCAGCTCCACCAAGGCCGCCACAGCCCCAAGACAGAGCTCCTGCAGGCAGCACCTGGTGAAGTCACTAGGAAAGAGGAGACAAGGGCAACTCTAGGAAAGTCACCAGCCACCAGCACTAGTGCTCTGGGGCAGCCTGTGTTATCCAAGAGGCAGAGTCGCCTGGTGAAAAAAAACAGGCTTCTGCAGCAGAGCTCAAACCCTCCTTTCATTCTCAACCCAGGAAAGCCAAGGAGAGACACCACGAGTACAGGCAGCTCACCCAGGGTTCTGAGGGGACACAGTGCTATCTTCTATACGCCTAAGACACAAACCATGCCCCACGTGTCTTCCCCACATGCTGATGTTCCACCTCTGGTAGCTGTGTTTTAAACACCAACGTTTTCTGTTTTAATCCAGCCTAGGGATGCTCTGTGTTTAGTAAATTAACAACCACACTCCACATGATTACACTTCTGCTTGAACTTACGCATTTTCTATTTGTACACTCTCTCTTTTTCCTGTCTTCTGTGAGGTTAATCAAGTTTTCTTTTTCCATCTTTTTGTTCTGCTGCTAGAAAGTTCAGCGGTCTATTTCTATTTTGGTCACATTTTTACTTTTTTGGGGGGCTGGTCTAGGGATTGAACCCAGTGGTGCTCTACCACTGAGCTACAGCACCATTCCTTTTTACTTTTTATTTTGAGATAGGGTCTTGCTAAGTTGTCCAGTCTGGCCTCAGACTTGCAATCTTCCTGCCTCAGTCTCGCAAGTACACAGGTGCTCCGGTGAAGCCTCTGGTGCACAGAGCACGTCTTCTGCCTAGGTAGCTGTTAAGGGCACACGTCCCCTACGTTCCCCTCAGCAAGGTGCCTGTGCCTTTAAGACACTGTGATCCACCAGGAAGAATCACGAGTCATGCCCACAAAAATAAGTCTTTAGGGCTGGAGCGGTGGCTCAGTGGTTACAGTGCTTGCCTGACATGTGCAAGGACACAAGTTCAAACCCCAGCACCACATACACAACGAAGTGTAGAGCAACAAAAGCCACATGAAATACTAAATAAAATTGATTCTCTCTCTGCCCCTCTCTCTCTTTAAAAAAAAAAAAAAAAAAAAAAAAGAGTCTTTAACTAAAAGCAAAAATGTGTCATCCAATGTCTCATTAAGAAAATCATCCCAGGGCTGGAGCGGTGGCTCAGCAGTTTCAGCGCTTGCCTGGCAAGCACGAGGACCCGGGTTCAAACCCCAGCACCACGTACACAACTAAGTGTTGGAGCAACTAAGACCATGTGAAAAACTGGATAGAGTTGTTTCTCTCTTTCTCTGTCTCTCTCACTGTCCCTCTCTCTTAAAAAAAAAAAAAAAGAAAGAAAAAAGAAAATCATCCCAGGGCCAGGGTGAAGCTCGGCAGCACAGCCCTTGTCTGGCATGCTCAAGGCTCAAACACTTCCAAAACAGAAGTGAATCATGCGAGGCCTTGGAGAGTAAGACCTGCAGATCATGTCAAGCCCTTCTGCTCTCTACAACACAGTCAGAAGAGCCTTTCACTTGTGCTACTTGACTTGCTCACATAACACCTAGAAATTGAAGGCGGTGCTTCAGCCAGAACACCAAGACGCTGTACCTTCTCCATTCCATTGGTTCTCTGGGAAGCTGCTGGGAAAGTGTTGGATAAACAGAGGTAAAGAGATTCTGATCTCCAGCACCTGCAACAGAATAAAAAGAAATCCAGTTATGGCATTTTCAGGTGAATATAGACAAAACATGCTTTTCTGAAAATGGTACTGTTAGATAATTTTTTTCAGTAAATGACTAATCTCAAGAAATGCCAGCACTTGACACATACAGCTGAACTCAGCCCTCCCAACACCTCCATGAGATGGCCAGGGCTTTCCACAGGAGGACAGCGAGGTTCAGGAAGGTGAGTGGCCTGTCTGAGGCCACAAAGGAAGCAGAGCAACGAGGCTGCTCAGCCCTGGCCCTTGTGCTCTGCAGCCACTACCTCCAAACCCTGCAGGAGAGCAGAAAGGCAGACCCACGAGTGAACAGACTTCTTCCTCCAAGTCAATCCAGCATCTACCCAAGGCCAGCAGGAGCTGAAATGCACCCCCCACGTGCAGGTGACACAAGGCACCTGCCAGGCATCCTCTCGTCTGGTCCTCACACAGCTCACAGACAGGAAAGCAAGGCTAAAGAGGTGGCCATGTCAGGGCAAAAAGCCAGCCCACACCAGGTACGGCCACAACCCAGCTTTCTGGCTTCACACCACACACCAGCGAGGCCTTCAGCTCTTCCACCCCAGCTTCAACAGAACTGAAAATCAGTCAGGCTTCATGAAATCGCGGCAGAAGCTGTCAACAGATGCTAAAACTACTATACTCAGAGGATTCTCTTTAATCAAAAACACTTTCCTAATTGCTTTTATACTGATCTAAAGAAGTCATCAGAAATTGATGTGGACCATTAACACATTTGCTTATTTTGCTATCATGAACCTAAAAAAAAACCTTGAAAAATCACATGGCAACGTCAAGTCACTGCAGGGAGAAAGGGCTTTTCTCACCAGATGAGGGCCAATAGTTGGGGTAGCAGTGGGAACCTGACTGTCCAGCCCCTGTCCAGCTTCACCACAGACCAGCTGTGTAAGGGTCAAAGCTAGCCACACCATCAACAGAGACAGGACACCTCTGTGTCTTTTCACAATGTCAAATTCACTGAATGACAATAAATTCACAAGCTAAGTTCATTTCATCTACTTCACTAAACTGGGTACTCCTGACTTCACTTGGTAACAGTGACTCTGGCAATCACAAGGTCTTTATTCCCTGCCAATTTTAACTACCAGTATCAGTAACACTCAAGTCACATCACATTTCACACAATGATATACGATTTACAGAAAGGCTGAGAAAGGGTTAAGACGGCGACAGGATCTAGAGTCCTTACTAAAAGACAGGCAAAGAGCTGATACAATGCAGAGTCCTTGCAGGTGATGAGATGAAGTTAAAGAAGCCAACTCCCAGGGAAAGAGTCCAGAGGGCAGCTTTGAAGTGGGCTGTGTGGCCAGCAGGGGGACTATGCAGATCTCAAACTGAGACAGGTGGCTGTGACAATCTTCCTGGACAGAGCTCCTGAGGAGTAGGCACCCTTCCCTTACATGAGGGGCTACATCTGGTCTGATTGATAAGTTCACGTCTGACATGATTTGACATACCACATGTCAGTACGCTCCTTATTTAATAAGTTCGCAAAGGATAATTTCTTATGATTATGCTGAGCACATGATGGTTCACCAGTACGAACAAGATGTAGTAGAGTTTCTACCTTGGCGCCTATACTCAAATGCAGGAACATGGCAAACTGCTGCTTTATACCACCATGGAGTCACTTGGAGCGGGCAAAGCCTGAGAGCTGCTGTCCTGCACACCATGGAGTCACTCGGGGCAGGCACAGCTGGACAGCTGCTGTCCTGCACACCATGGAGTCACTCGGGGCAGGCACAGCTGGACAGCTGCTGTTCTGCACACCATGGAGTCACTCGGGGCAGGTGCAGCCTGAGAGCTGCTGTCCTGCACTCCACGGAGTCACTCGGGGCAGGCGCAGCCTGAGAGCTGCTGTTCTGCACACCATGGAGTCTCTCGAGGCAGGCACAGCCTGAGAGCTGCTGTCCTGCACACCATGGAGTACTCAGGGTGGGCACAGCCTGAGAGCTGCTATCCTGCACACCTTGGAGTACTCGGGGTGGGCGCATTCTGAGCACTGCTATTCTATACCATGGAGTCACTCGGGGCAGGTTCAGCCTGCTCTCCACACTAAACTTCGGGGCTTAGTACCTTAGTCCAGATGTAAAGGGGAAAATAAGAACAGCTCCCCAAGAAGGCCACGGTGAAAGTGAGTGAATAAATGTGCATATGTGAGCCGTTTCAACTGGTGCTACTACATTTTTTGAGATAAAAATAATTTTTATATTTTAACTTAGTACTTTTCATCTTGTTCATTTATTTCTCAGTCTTCTTAGAAATCAATACAGTGAGAAAATTCTCAGTGCTGGGATGTAGCTCATTGGTAGAGCACTCACCTTTCATGTGGGGGTCCTGGGTTCAATCCCTAACACCACCAAAACCAAACAGACAAAAAATCTTCTGTTAACTTCGAGTTTATCTTTGCCAATTTCTGTTGTCTCATTAAAAGGTTTCAATTAATGTGTAAAAATATTTACTCTTGGGACTGGAGCAGTGGCTTAGCAATAGAGCACTTGCCTAGCATGTGTGAGGACCTGGGTTCAAACCCCACTACCACATACACAACTAAGTGAGGGAAAAACTAAAACCAGATGAAAAAAATAAATAAAATTGATTATCTCTCTCACTTTCCCTCCTTCTCTCTCAAAAAAAAAAAAAATTACTCATTAGGTGGAAATTAAGACAACTACACAGAAGCTTTCTCCTCGTTTGCTTTGTTTTCCATGTAACACAAACATACATGCACACACATGCACACATGGTCTCTGCAATACAATCTCAAACAAATGCACAGAGTATACAGAGTACAAGATGAACCCCCTGCAGCCCTCCCAAGCTGGCCCCCATAGGAAACTGCTGTACATAAGGCTTGTTGACAATGACCAGGCTTACATTCTAGGATGGCCTAATCTAACCTGTAATCTGAATTTAAAAGGTTAAAGTCAGTCAGCACATCTGCCAAAGGTAAAGATTTCATCTGACATAACTGGGAATTTAACCTGTGGCTGTTTGACCCCAGTTCCTGTTACAGGCTTAACTGTACCCTGCCCCCCGCCCAATCTATATCTTGAAGTTCTAAACTCCAATACCTCCAGAACACAATTATATCTGAAGACCAAGTCTTTGAAGTCAGCAAAATGATCAAGTTAAAGTGAGATCTTTGGCACTGCAGCAGGAGGGGACCATTACAACCTGATAGGAGTCCTGGTAGAAGAAACATGAACACAAGGACAGCCACCAGGTGGGTGGGTGACAGAGCAGACCTGCTGACGAGCCAACGAGAGGGCTCGGATGAAGCCCAACCTGCCCACACTCTGACATTGGACTTTCAGCCCCGAGAACAATCCGGGGCTGCAGCACTTGGCATGATAGCCCTTGTCCTTGGATCTGGGTGTGAAAGACCAACTACCAACCTGCTGAAGCTGCAGTGAATGAACAGGAATGGGAAGGACATCAGCCTCCTCAGACTACATGGCTACTACTAATGGTGCAACTTAGAACTTACATTGAGAATCATGAAAATGAGAGATGCTTTTGAAAAGGGGTACAGGAGCCAGTGTACGTGCAGGGCACAGGAAAAGAGTCTGAACATAAAACCCGAAAGACCGTGCTCTCACCTCCCACGGAGGCCTGTAGAGACCAACCAGGAGCTCCAATCAGCCAGTGCTGGCAGATGCTGCTGAGAACCCTGTTCAGAAAACCCCTCAAGTTCTCTAACCTAAGAGGCTAGTAAAAGGATCAACTCAGAACATTTCAACAACTAAGAGTTCTTTTCTTGGTGAGGAAGCAGAGATTTCAAATAATTTATAAGGGGCTGGAGTGGTGGCTCAGTGGTTGGAGTGCTTTCCTGGCATGCACAAGGACCCGGGTTCAAATCCCAGCACCACATACACAACTAAATTTTGGAGAAACAATGGCCAGATGAAAAAATAAATAAGATTGGTTCTCCTCTCTCCTTCTCTCTTTAAAAAAATAATAATTTATAAGAGCATTCTAAACAGCCAGGCACAGTGGTACACACCTCTAATCCCAGCTACTTGGGAAGCTAGAGCAAAATGTTTGCAAATTTAAGGCCAGCCTAAACAGTTTAGCAAGACCCTGTCTCAAGACAAAAATTTTAAAAGGGTTGGAGATGTATCTCAGTGACAAAGTGACCCTGGGTTTAATCCTTGGTACTACAAAACAAATTAAAAAAAAAAAAAAAACAACAAATTCAGAATAGCCCCACAAATGTAAATCTGCTGCCTGTGTGTGCCTCCACCTACACTACCAGTTCTCATGGGCAACCAGGGAGATGTGCAGGTGAATGGCTGGGTTTGGGGACAGCACGGTGGCCTGGACTCTTGGGAGTAGGTGTGCCCTGTGAGCAGCTGCACAGGCCTGACAGGACCACCTTGTCTATGTGCTCTAGGCATGTTGGTACCCAACTAAAGGGTAGGCACACAGGCTCCAGGATGTAACAAGGCATGAAGGGAGTGGCGGGAGGTGGCTGCGCTCTGCAGAGCAGTGGGCCCTCCCTCTTAGTGTGGGACAGACCACTGGATGAGCCCCCAGGCTTAGAAGACCAGCCTAGAGAATTCCCCAAATAGGGAGGCAGAGCCCTGCGGCTGGATCACAGGAACCACCCAGGGTCCTTATTACTGTGTCAGCTGTAACTACACTTCCCACCACACGCAGTGCAGGATGACACCAAAGCCACTACTCCTGAGTCACTGCACCCTCTGAGATTTACAAGCACATACCCAGGCATTACTCCTGTAACTTAAAACTCTTCATGTTCACAGCAGATAAGGACTACCACGCACAGTGGGGTAGGAGACAAACCATGACTGAAGATCACAGGTAATAGCTCAACCAACTCAGGCTGCCCTAACAACCCCCGGGCAAGAGGCTCGTGAGCAACAGACCTTTACTTCTCAGGCACTGGAGGCTGGCAGTCCAAGATCAAGGGCCTGCACGTTCAGCGTCTGGTGAGGGTTTCAGCCAGCCCTGTTCTCCCTTGTCCTCACATGGGGAGGGGGCAAGGAGCTCTTCAGGATCTCCTTCGTTAGTGCACCAATCCCTTCCATGGGGGTTCAACCCTCCTGACCCAATCCTTACCTCCCAGGGGCCCCAGCCCTCCACTACCACACTGAGTGACAGCAGAGCCTCAGGCTCACACGAGTCGAGAGCAGGTCACCTGCTCCCTGTGCATGTACACGCAGCACTGTGCCTGTTGTGTCCTACGCCCTCCTGCCAGCCAGAGGAAAGGGCAGCTCCACATACATGGAAACTGAGGCACAGGAACTGCCACACAGCCTCAGGGTCAAGCAGCTCCTGAGTGCCCAGACAAGACGCTCTTTCACCAAGTCTGCTGTCTAGACTGCAGAAGCTATCTTCACGCTAGCTGGCTCCAGAACCTTCCACCAATGCTGAGCACCTGTGCACCTGCTTCTCCTCTTACCAGCTCAAACACAAAGTGTGAAGGTCCCCACCCAGAAGCACAAATGGCTCAGGATGTGGCCACCAAGAGAGCAGCAGCGCCAGTGCTCCACCAGGCGGCAGCTGGCACGGGGCCTCCTGAACGCCTGGCACTGCTGCGCGAGAGCTCCATCCGTGCTGGAGACTTTCCCCAGCTAGAAGCGCCTACGTAAAGGCTTTGGGTGCCTCTGCACTGTGAGGCAGCACCTGCCTCTTCTTCGGATTCCTTACTGTTCTCTTGGGGAAGGGAAACAGTGATAAATACGTGCCACTATCTTAGCCTGTCAACAAGACGCCGTCTTCAACTGTCAGGCCATGGCTTTCTTCAAAGGGCCTCACAGGTCCCCCCGGCACTCATGGTAGAAGAAAGGGTGGATTATAGACTACAGCGTTGCTCTAACGCAGAGCCTGCACGGGTGGAAGTCCCCTGGTTGGGACTCAAAGACTTTCAAAGGCAATGGACTGGTGGGACCAGGGCTAGAGACAACTACTATTAAGGCTCCTTCAAGACAGTCCAGGGTTCTGTTTATGAACAAAAAGTCAAAGGAAATATATGATCTGCCTAACATGTGCTACTCAGAAACTTGGCAGAACCAGCTACAACCCTGTTTTAGGCATTTCCTGAAGTTTGGAAGACGTGTCTTCAAGCCAAAGCGAGCACGTCTGCCCAGAGACCGTACGCTCATCAAGTGCTCCTCATCAGCCTACTGAATAATGTACAGTGGATCTGCTACTAATTTATGTACAATGTCAATGTTATGATGACATCCAATGTTCCAAACTGGGAGCTCTTTCAAGGGGAAAACTAAAGTCGAACGCATAACTGTGGAGCAGGGAACCCCCAAACCAGTGCTCCTCCCAGTGTGCACGAAAGGCTTTCACATTTGGGGCCGGGGTCGGGCAGCAAAGGTGAAAGAGAAATAGCTACTGAAAAAAGACTCAGATTCTACAAATAGAAAGCAAGGCTGGGTCTAACCCCATTTCTGGGCAGACACTGCCCCCTTTCACCGAAGGCATGAAGGAGAGACGAGGAGCAGAGCCTACCATTGTCTGAAGAAGGCCACAGGTTAAGAAGCCACTCACAGTCAACCTGATGAGGATCTTCTTCCCCTGGCTGCCAGCTATCATGGAACGCTGCCTCAGGTCTGCTGACATGCCACGATGTAGCGTCATACACAGTAAACCTGTCCTGTCATCACTGGTTTTAGTTATGCCCGTCCACCCAGCTGTCCTGCTTGTTCTCCTCCAGAGCCTCAGCTGTGCGTGCACGCACACATGTATTCTCTCTTCCTCCTCTGCTCTTCTCTCCCAGTCCCTATCTATGAAGCAACTAATTTCTTCAGCAGGGGTGATCACAGAGAAAATAGTATGGTACACTGGTATCCATTGAGATTATGCTATGGAAATATGCAGAGAAGGAACTATAAAAGACACATCAAGACTAGCCCCAAGACATAAAGTCCCAAAGACCTATTTATTTATTTAGTCATTCATTTTTGGTACCAGAGATTGAACCCAGGGGGGACTTAAGCACTGAACCACACCCCCAGGACCCCAAAGTCCTTCTCTCTTTTAACTTAAGAGACACTGAGCGCACATGCCAAGGAGGTTCAGGGGTTCCTGAGGAAACAACAGTCACCTTCTCCACTGTGAGACCAGACCTCACTTAAACCTGAAGAATTTCAAATGAGTGGACAAACACACCTGAATGGGACAAGGAAGAATCGGTATTTAACAGGCTACAGATATTCACACAAAATCAAAGAGAAGTATCTAGCAGCTGGCAAGAGTCTTGCATTGGGGCTATGGACAGACCTGTTGCCACACACTCTCCCCAGATTTCCCTCCCCTCCCTGCAGATTCCAACAGTACAGCCACTGAAGAGGAACTTGGCAGGTTTACAACATTACCTAAATGTGCCATAGCCCACAGCCTTCTTGCAGGGCTCCATCCTGGCACACCAGGAGGCCGCTGCCTGCACACAGAGCAAACCATTAGAGAGGACAGAACACAAGCTGCCTTCACACATACCAGAGTTTCGTTCCAGGGCCCCAGCACACGCCCTCAAGTACACGGCGCAGTATTCGCACAGAAGCTAAGTGCACCTCCCTCGTACCTTACTCCCCTTCTCGATGACTTACGGCAGCTTGTACAATGCAGCTGCGTTGTAAATAGTGGTTGTACTCTACTGTTTAGAGAGCAATGGCAAGGAAAACACCTGCACATGTTCAGTTACAGACGCACTTTTCAGTGTCTCCGGTCTACAGTGGCTGAACTCAAGGAGGTGGAACTCACTGACAGGGTTTACACAGACTATCTACATGGACCAGATTTTGCTAAATATATTGCATTTTGCAGACTTGATTTTAGAATTAAATATTCTATATGATAATAAATCAAAATTAAATTTTACAAAGTTTTTCCTCCAAAACTTCAGCAAAAATAAAAATTAACTTGAACATATGTACTTGTCAGTACAGCTACACAGAGAGACCATGAGAAGTGGGCTTAAACCCACAGTAATCTGACTGTTCGTCCCTTTAGGGCACATTGCAACACCGCAGAAGGCTGCTAGAGACAATTAAACCCACGATCCTGCGTCCTGCACCCAGAAGGTGCAGCAGGACAAGGCACTGGAGAAGTTGTGTGACACCACGCAGCGGCTTCCTGGATCTGCAGCACAGCATTCTCTGGCCTTGGTCACACATAGGTCAGGCCCTACCCAGCACTGCTCATGCAGAACTCGAGGCATCTAACAAGTCCTCTGGGGGTTCCGATGCAGCTCAAGCTTGAACACCTCCCATCACCCCAAGTCCTGTGAGATCTGAGATTTTTGGCGCAGAACAAAATATAGAAGACAGAGCAGTTCATTAAAGCCCACAGGTTTGAATTTTAATTAAAAATACTGCCTTCCCTAAAAGGGACCAGGGCTCCTTGCACTAATGGTGGACTGTGGACCGGGGCAAGAAACACACAAAGTGAGCTGGGGCGTATACCGTGGCAGATGGTGAATAACCTGGCCTCAGAAGCCAGTGTGGATGAGGTTCCACGGCTGCAGCTGGAACATGCTGCACACGACCAGGCAGCAACCTCAGGACCTCGAGCACACTGAGCATATATTTGTGACACTAAAAACGCCACCCAGTGCCCACTGAAGGGTGCCCGTGGACCGACTCATTCTGGGAAGTTGCGTAAAGGGGAAAAGGTCAGCCATGCAGCACCACCACTCACTACAGAGTGATCAGATATAGAACTCAGTATGCAGGCATGCAAGGGTTCAACTGATAAAAGAAAACGAAATGTGAAATTAAGGACTGAGTGGAAAAACAACGCAACCTTATGTACCTGCAGAGGAGGCACACACCATCCCAAACAGAGCTTCAGCACCCAAAGCAGCCCAGCAGCAGCAGCCCAGAGCGCAACAGCTGGGCGCGCAGCAAGCCTCAAGGAAAGGGAGTCAGAGAATCGAGCGACTCAGGAACCGTGAAAAGGAGAGATCTAAGACACATGGGAAATTCCAACACTGACTGTCTCATATTAAGAAACTGTTCAGAGTATGATCAAGTTAGCAGTCATGTCTTCCAAGGCCCTATCTTTAGGGATGCATACTGAGCTCAGGCTTCCACAACACAATGCCCGGGCCAGGTGGCCTCAACAACAGAAGTGCACTTCTCACAGTCCCAATCAGGAGTCAGCTGCTCACCGTGTCCTCACCTGGCTTCTCCCAAGGCAGGGAGCAGGGATGGGGAACACGGGACTTCTCCTCCTCCTCTTTCAGGGCCACTAAGCCCATCATGAAGAGCTCCCATCTTCTTGGCCTGATCTTACCCTAACTGCTTCTAAAGGCTCAGCCTCCTAGGGTGAGATCTTCAAGGGGACACAGTTAGTGCCTAGACACACACTTCTGAGTAAATTATACAATTCTGAGATTGGCAGGGACTGGTCGATTCCCTGGCTGCTGGGTAGGCAACTCCTTTACACTTCTATCTGCTTTGAAACACAGCTAGGTTCTGCAACAGAAAGTGAAAGGGCCGCCCCCCACTTCCTCATCTTTCTTTCTTCCCTTTCCTGTAGCACTGATCACCTAACCCAGGAGACAGTTAATCACCTGTGTCGTCCTCCTCTTTCTAGGAAGAGGGCTCTGTGAGCGCTGGGACCTTTACTTGCCAGGTGCAGCCTCCACCAAGCCCCAACAATACCGCCTGGCAAGGAACAGGGGCTAAGGATGACATGCTGCCTGGTGACAACACTTCCGCTGTCCTGCTGAACCCACAGGACCGCATTCCCCATAGCAGAAGCAATGGCGAGTTCTCAGACTCCGAATTGTATTTTGGAATGAGTAAGATTATTAAAAGTTTCTCGTGTCTGACTGAGTTCTCACAGCACTAAATGAAATAAAGAAAAGTACCGTTTTCTATTTTATTTAACTCTATGAAAAAAGCAATCTCTGAGCGACAGTTTTAGGGACAAAACTGCCCCCTGCTGGGTGCGCAGATGGGATCTGACTTCCTGAGCACTTAGCAAGCAGGTGCTAGAGGAGGAGCCAAATGTCTTGGAACAGGCCAAGACCCTCACGGTGCTACTAAATACTGATGAGCATGTCACCCGCAGCAAAATCACCCCTCAACTTTTCAACTTTGCAGTTACCTCAGATGGTCCTCCCATTGTTAGACTCCATATTTAGAAGTTTATTTTTTTAATTATCTCTATTTTTAGAAGCTTATTGATGCCCACAAATGGTGTGCCCAAAATTTAGTAAAACTTACCACCCAAATGGGCTGCTACAAGTTCTAAGGCTCTGCTGAAAGTTTTGAAATGTATGGAATGACCTAAATGTTAACAGCTCTCAGCTGAAACAGGAAAAGCTTTCAAATGTGTACTGTGAACCAAGGTCTGAGACTGCAGTCAGCTTCTCCATTATTTCAGTACACACGTTTCCTCCTAATTGCAAACAAGGGCCAAAAGTGATGCTGAGAAATGAAATACCATGGAACATTTATCCAAAAAGCTGGACAAAGGCATTTATTTCCCTAAGGGAAAAAATAAGGGAAAAAGAGTGCAGAAGGGTTGGCCTCCTGAGAAGAGACAATTCTACCCAGTGTCACCGCCTCCAGTAATCAAATCCCAGGCCAGGAACCTGTACCCTTGGTCAATCGGTCAGGCAGGACACACCCTCAGAGGCAGCGGAAACCAGGCAACACGGACACCTCGCAGGCACTGGCTAAGGTGCTCTCAGCAGTGCCCCAAAGCATATCCTCACCCGCAGAGCTAACTTGGAGACAGCATCTGTGCAGATGCAGTTCCATTCAGGATCTCAAGAAGTGATCGTCCCAGAATAGAGAGACATACTGCCATAGGCCCTGAATCTGCCGGCAAGTGGCAAGTGGAAGAGGGAAAAGGAAATACAAGGAAGACACTGGGAGAGAGGAGGCAGCCATGAGAGGACACAGTGACACAGCTATAGGTCAGGGAACGCCATGGGCTCCTGGGACCCACAAGAGGTATGGAAGCTTCTTCCCTAGTGACGTGGTGGAGCACAGCCCCATAGACACCTTGACTTCAGACATCTGCCTCCAGGATGGGGAGCACAAATCTCTGTTGTTTTATTCTATTTTATCTTATTTTTAAAGAGAGAGAGGGACAGACAGACACACACACACACACACACACACACACACACACACACACAGACAATCAATTTTTAGTTTTCCATGTGGCTTTCATTGCTCCAACACTCGGTTGTGTACATGGTGCTGGGGTTCGAACCCGGGTCCTTACGCATGACAGGCAAGCACAGTAACCGCTGAGCCACTGCTCCAGCCCCATCTCTGTTGTTTTAAGCCCCCCATCTGTACTTTTGTTATAGCCCTAGGAAACTGACACAAGCAGCATAAACACAGAAGCAGAAGACGCATGCTTTCCCTAGGGCCCTTCCAACTCACCTGAGACGTTCCTAAGCCTCACAACAGGTAAATCAGAAGACACCAAATTACTAATAAATATGTAAAAGAAGCTCATTAACATAAGGTATATGCACACTAAAACAACTATGATAACCTTGGGTTGAATCAAGTGACTTTGGGTTTGGACTTTTTTTTTAAGGGGAACTGAAGGCTGAACCCAGGAGTGCTTTACCACTGAGCTACATCTACAGCCCCTTCTACTTTGAGACAGTCTTGCTAAATTGCTAAGGGTCTCACTAAATGGTTGTTAATGGTTTAGGGGTGAGATGATGGACTACGAGGGCCTTCACCTCATCACTGGATTGACTGAACCGACTGGTGGTAGTAAAGGCAGCACAGTGCAGCTGGAGCACTGGGGGTCCAGGGGGGTCCAGGGGGATCCAGCTGGAGCACTGGGGGTCCAGGGGGGTCCAGCTGGAGCACTGGGGGTCCAGGGGGGTACATGCTGTTGAGCAGAGCTCTCTCTGCTACCTGGTGCCGGCTGCTAGCTGCCTTCCTCCACCACACTCTTCCACCATGATGTCCTGCCTCACCTCAACCCCAAGGAATGGAGCCAGGCATCTATGGACTGAGACCTCTGAAACCATGAGCCCCAAAATAAACTTTTCCTCCTCTAACTGTATTTTGGCCACAGCGATGAAGGAGCTCACTAAAACAGTGGTCAAGGCCAGCCTCAAACTTGCAGTCCTCCTGCCACTGCCTCCTGAGTCACTGGGATTACAGACATGTGCCACCAACCCTGGCCAAAGCATTTTTACATATGACACCAAAAGCGCAGTCCACAGGAGCAAGTAGACATCATCAAAATTTAGTCTGCACTTCCAAAGACACCATTAAACCTGAAAGGGCAAGCCAAAAACTGGGGGAAGAGATCTTGAAATCAAATGTTAGCAAACGGACATTTATCCAGAAAACACATGAGCTTTTTGCAAGTCAATAACATAATTAAAAGATGGGCAAAAGACTTGAATAAATATTTCACTAAAGAAGATATGGTATTTAGGGAACCATGGATTAAAACTAAAATCAGATACCACTTCATACTCACAGAGTGACTATAGAAAAAAAAAGAAAAGGCAGGGCTGGAGCAGTTGGAGCTTGTCTGTCACACGCAAGGACTGGGTTTGAACCCCAGCACCACATATGCAGCGACGTGTCAGAGAAACAAAGGCCAGATGGAAAAATAAATAGAATTCATTCATTCATTCTCTCACTCTCTCTCCCTCCCCCACTCTTTCTCTTAAAAAAAAAAAAAAAAAAAAACAGGTCACCAGCAAGGATGTGGGAAAACCAGATCTTGCTATACCTCAGCAGGAATGCTAAACAGGATAGCACCTTGGAAAACATCCAGCCATTTCCTAAAAGGTCAAACACGAGCTTATCTGGGCTGGAACGGTGGCTAGGGCGGTGGCTAGGGTGGTTGCGGCGCTTGCCCAGCGCATGAGTACATGGATTCAAACCCTAGCACCCACGTACACAGCTAAGTGTCAGAGCAACCAAAGCCATGTGAAAAACACAATAAAAATTTATTCTCTCCCCCCGCTTCTCTTTAAAAAAAAAAAATGAGCTTATCATGTGATACAGCCATTCTCCCCTAAAAATCTACCCATAAAAAATGAAAACACAGGTCCATGCAGACATACAAGCAAATGTCCACAGCAGCTTCGTTTACAAGGGCCGGAGGGTGGAAGCAATCCAAGTGTCCAACAACTAGTGAGCGACCAAGTGGTGGACACCACACAGTGGGGCACTACTCAGCAGTGGACAAAGGACACACTGACAGTGGTGCACTGGCGTGGACCTAACACCACTAGGTGCCTCTGCTGCACACAATGTCTAGAAGACAAACTCAGGAGCCACAGCTGGGATGGAGCGGGGATTAACTGCTAACATGGATAAGGGTCCCTACTGGGGCAACTGAAGCTGAACTGTCATGACCACTCAACTCTAAAAATTTACCAACAGCTCTATACAATCACAGTATACAGACTAACACTCAATAAAGTTATTAAAACTGAGAATTTTAATTTTTTTTGAGAGATGGGGACAGTGAGAGAAAGAAAGAGAATCAATTTTTTATTTAGTTTTTCATGTGGCTTTTGTTGCTCCAACACTCTATTGTATACCTGTTGCTGGGGTTTGAACCCTCATCCTCACGCATGCCAGGCAAGCACCATAACCGCTGAGCCACTACTCCAGCCTGATAGGGTTTTTTTTTTCTACCAAATATTAGTTGGGTTCCCCCCACCAACCCATCAGCCTGGCAAAAAATAAAAAATACGCATTCCACCCAGTGTGGCAGAGGCTAACATGGGGAGAGCTTTCCGCAGGAGCATTTGGAAGGAGCTATCAGGTCAAACTTCTCACTTCTGCACCTAGCAATTCCACTTCCAGATTCCACATTTAATCATAAAAAGCCCTGATGCTGTCCATGTGCATCTATGAGAGATCAAGTTCAGTTCTAGAGTCAAAAGTACCTCTACCGAAGCCTCCTTCAAACACCAGGTGACCTCTCCCTAATGAGCCGTCAGAAGCCCTGCCCGTAACCCCAGAGTGCCTGGGTTTGGTCACAGTGACATGTTACTGACTTGAGGTCAAGAAAGCATGTCCAAACACAGTCCCCGAGACCTTTCACATCAGTTAGCTCCGATTCTTTACTGGATTAATGTGTTCCTCAATTCAAAAAGGCCAAACGAAGAACGTGCCTGGTTCAAAAAGCTAAGTTTCCTACAATGGGTCGGAGAGATCAGGAGCCAACCCCTCCAAGCCCTTTCTACACAGCTCTGCTTATGATAAAGAATTTCATGGCAGCAAAAGCTCCTGCCTTATGGCAGCGCTGATGACATACAGCAGAGTTTCCCTAGGGAAATGCTCACTCACGCTCATTTTATTTACCCAAGAAATATTTACTCAGCACCTGCCCATGCCAAGCACTGTGCAAGGTGCCAGAGTACAGTGGTGGCCAAACAGACAATGTTCCTGCAGTCATAAGCCTCACACCAGCCGGGGTTGGGGTGGAGAGGCAATGAACTGAAAAACAAGCATTGGCATCAGGTACTGAGCCAAGAATGGGTGAAATCAATGGGATCCCAAAACTAAGTGGTGTGGGGGAGGAAATCAGGGCAGACCTGGGGCTTGGCGACATTTGAGCAGACACCAGAGGGCAGGCAGGGAGTCGCCATGTCCCAGAAATCGGAGACTACAAGGCAGAAAAACAGTGCCCAGAAGCCAATGTGGCATACAGGGGTCCAGGCACAACCAGGAGGCCTACAATGGGGGCTGTGTATCTCAGGGGTCTGAAGACTATTCTTTTTCTGTTTTTTTGTTTAGTTTTGTTTTATTTTTGCTTCTTTATGCTGGGGATGGGACCCCAGGCCTTGGGAATGCTAGGGAACAGCTCTACCACCAAGGTCCACCCCAGTCCTGTGGAGGTTCTAACAAGGTGGGAAGTCACAGGAGGTGCTGAGCAAAGGACTTAGATGCTGTTACTTTGGAAGGAGGCTAGAGGGGACAGGGAGGCCAGCTGGGAGGCCACCGCAGTGGACCTGGAAAGATGAAAGTGGCTAAGATTTGGAGGAAGAGTAGCAAAGGAAGAGAGAAATGGCTGGATTCCACATGTATCTCAAAAATAAACAAATGACACTTGCTGACAGCTGCATGCCAGCTATAAGAAAAATAAAAAGGTATTCACACACGACCACAAGATCAGATCTGTGATTTAAAATCTAACATTCTCTTAGGCCAAAGCAGACGGAGGAGATGTGACTAGGGTAGAGGGAGGAGAGCAGAAGGAAAGATGGGGCAGAGGAAGATGCTCTTTGGAAATGCAGGCACAGCAAAGGAGGGTAGCACTCAGGGACCTGCAGTCACGGGCCTGCCGGGTCTTCAGGTGGGCACAGAGCGAGTGGGAGAGTGGACCCTTGGAGACTGCCTGCATCCCCATGAGAACACACTCAAACTAAACCATGTCACCCCATGAGGACACTGCAGACTGGCAGAGAACTTTCCTTGTACGAAACACTATGGCTGGGGGCTGGAGCGGTGGCTCAGCGGTTTCAGCGCTTGCCTGGCAAGCACGAGGACCCGGGTTCAAACCCCAGCACCACGTACACAACTAAGTGTTGGAGCAACTAAAGCCATGTGAAAAACTAAATAAAGTCGTTTCTGTCTTTCTCTGTCTCTCTCACTGTCCCTCTCTCTTTAAAAAAAAAAAAAAAAAGAACACTATGGCTGTCGGGATACAGTACTTAATTACTGGGACCTAGCTGCTTAATAAATGCAACAAGAAGGTATTCTTCTTAGCCTAGCGATGCCCTGAAAACCTCACAGGGATACCCAGGGCACTGTGAGTAGAGAAAATTCACAATCTCTTCTCAGTAGGCATCTCCCCATGCACCCACATCATCTCAGGCACTCTCCCCAGCGCCTCACACGCACTTCCCATCCACCTCACCATCCACTTCACGGATGAGGTCTGCAGAGAATATGCACAGCCAAGGTCACTCCCTCCTAACTCCCCTGAGGCACAATCAACACACCTGCAAAGTGCACCTGGAGACGCCTTACCCCTGCCCTGCACACACACTACTGCAGCAGCCGAGGTTCAGAGGTTCCAGAGGACAGCTTCTCTACTTCTCTATCCTGGTCTGCTCATGCCTCGCGATTTCAACGCGGACCAAATCTACACATATGTGCACCAACTTTAAAAACCAGTTGGAGTGACTTTGCTTAAATCCCAAGCACTGCACTTCAAGACTTGGTGGAAAATTACAATGTTCAAGTACAAAAATGTTAACCTACAGGGGAGCCCCACACTCCCACCAGGCATACACAGAGCTCGTTTCTGTTGCCTTTCTTCCCCTTTCAAAGTGTAAAGATTTGGAACAGGAGATCTGGAACCCAAAAAACAGATTCAGAAAAAGGAAACAGGCAAGGTAAGATGTCACCAGTAAAAAGAGACCATCAGGATGGAGAGGACTATTATTTTTTAGATATTATGTAATTCCAGTTGACAGCATGTGCCATCTTAGGCATGATGCCAAACAGCGAACAAAGGAAAGTCACAAATCAGTGGAATGACACTGACTCTGTGCACTGAATGAGATGGCTGGAGAAGGAGCAGCTCTTTCCTAACAGGTCCTGGTCAGAAGCTGAAGGCTTTATCCTGAAATAGAACTGAAGTGCGGCTGGGATGGGAGTGAGATCTGGATCCACTGGATTTGTTTCTGTTTCACTGAGCATCTTCATGATAATAAACTATACAACAGGCATTCAAACTGCTACGATTAGGTGACACATCACCCCCCTCACTGCAGCATAGTTCCAGATACACTCCTCAGTATGTACAAGTTCTAAGTAGTCTTGGAGCTAAGCAGATCCTTCTGAGGTGGTCACTCTTCACCAGAGCCCATGAGGCAGAAGGTTAACTCTATTTTTTTTTTTTTAAAGAGAGAGGGAGAGAATGGGGGAGGGGCGGAGAATCAATTTTATTTATTCATCTGGTCTTTGTTTCTCTGACACTTGGTTGTGTACATGGTGCTAGGGTTTGAACCTGATTCATCATGCATGCCAGTCAAGTGCTGTAACCACTGAGCCACCACTCCAGCCCAGTTAAGACTCTTTTAAGGATGAATTAAATCTATTAAAACTTTCTGGCAGTTTCAAAATAATATTAAAATAATTCATCAAGTTTTTCCAAGTAATTATATGTTAGGACCATACGTTCCTAAATCTACCTGAACCAGTTACATTTCATACACTTCTCAAAAAGATAAGCACAACGGCATTCCCACTGTAAAGTAAAATGTTCTAATTCTATGGGAAAAAAACTGATAGTAAGCATAAACTGCTTTCATTTAAAAATGAATACAGACTTCCTAAGAATTCAGTGGCTGGCTAAGTATTCAAGGAGATTTGAAGTAAGAACGTTCTTAATTAAGATGTAAACAGAGTTTTGAAAAACAAAAATCTAAGAGATCTACGAACACAATATTTAGAAAGGTCAGTGGTAAACTGGCCTTGGAGTGGACCTCTCCAAGCACTTTCCTAGTACCCTCGCCAGCACTGCTAGGCCAGCTCCTCCAAACACAGCCAGCTGAGAGCCAGAAGGAGAAAGAAGGGACGAAGTGAAACCAGCTCCAGCCCCAGACATGCAAAACTGTAATCTCAAGCGTGAACCATGCGGGCAGACTGAGTGTAAAAAAAGAAAAAAAAAACTTTGCTCTCAAAGAGATCTGTTTTACTTCTCAAACTAACTCTCTCTGAAAGTTCACTGAAGCCACTTTCTCTTCTGGGACTCCAATGAATGAAAGTTTTCCTGAGACAGCAATTCCACCAGTTCAACACCTCCTCCATCTGCTACTTCACACTCAGTGCAAGTCCCCCCAGTACACCACATCCCAATGAGCTGAAAAGGAAGGCACCCCCACAGCTGTGTGCCGTGCATGCACCTGCACACTGGCCACCGAGCCTGTTCTCAAACACTGACCACAGGATAACAAATTCCAGCCCTTTAGTCCTGGCAAAACTCAACACAGAACACTTACAAAATGCCTGTGGAAATCGTCCCCAAGCTAAGGGCGAGGAAAACAATCAGGTGTGGGGACGCCCCACCAGCGACAAGTACTTATCCAGCACTGCAGCAGACGTGCTTTTGTGATTCCAAAGACAGTGAAACTGAACGTGAACTGAGCACAGCTTGTTTTCCCTGCGGAATTGGGAAGCGCTTAGGAGCAACAGAACCTCCAGACCAGCTCTGCCACAGCTATCCACACACTGTGTCAGTTAACAGACATTCTGGGAAGAAAAAGTTACTGAGGAACTATGCAAGCTTCCCAACTTTAAATCAGACAGTCCACCTTTCATAGAAAACCCACTATTTAAAGATGAAGCCATATGCAAACTTTATCCAAACTCTCAGAGACAAAGTGAGCCTACAAGGAACATGTTCATTCAGTGGAAGGGATGAAAACAAGAAAGGAGAAGCAGAAAGAGCAGAGTGCTGGGGACCTACAGAATAGCAGATCGGGCCTAAGTCCTGGACTCAGCAACATAAGAAGCATTTTTCCTTCCTTTCAAAGAGTGGAAAGCAACTCAAAAAAAGCTAACTGCACAAAGTCATTAAATACTGTCAACAGTAAAAATCCAGTAGTCTGAAAGTCTGCTCAGTAAGTCTTCAAAATATCAGTCAATGCTAACACTCCCCATAAACCTGCTGTTTTCAAAGTATTTATTTCTAAAGTTATACTTGAAAATTAGAGGAAATTTTCTTCTGTAACAGTAAAACATTTCCTTTGTGTGTGCTTTTAATGTACGGGAAAAAACCACATGCATGCACAGAGACAGCAGTTTAGCTGTCCTGAGTAGGGAATGGAAAAGGAGCAACTCCCCTGTGCACCAGGCCTAGGATTCTCAACTGCCCAGAGGGCTGCAGGAAACTTCAACAACAGGGATCAACGAACACCGGCTCCACTGGTCATCTGTAACTCTGGCTACCTGACACTTGTCCATAAAACATGCACTCTCACACCCTCTGCGCCTTCCACTGGGGAACAAAGGGCCTGCCCACCAGATCCCACCAAACTGCTGTCAGCAAGCAAGCTGACCTGCCCCACTAGAAAAGCCAGCCAGGTCCTGGCCAGTGGGTCTGTTGGGCAACTTGGGGAAGGCCGGGCCACAGGGAGTGGTTGGGGTCCAACAAGGTGCACAGGGCTAGTTGGAGCCACAGGGAGCTGCACAGGGTGACAAGGGGTTTGCCAGGGCCACAGGGACTGTACTGAATGACAAGGGGTTAGCCCAGCGACAGAAGGCTGCAGAGGGTGACAAGGGGCTGGCCAGGTCGCAGGGGCTGCACCAGGTGACAGGGAGGTGGCCAGGCTGCAGTGGGTTGCACGGGGAGACAAGAGGCTGGCCGGGTGGAATGGCCAGGACCACAGAGCCTACACCGGGTGACACGGGGCTGGCCGGGCCGCAGGGCTGCACGAGGCTGGACGGCGCGACGCTCTCTGCCCCGCGTTCCAGCCGCGCCCCGTCCCGGGCAGAGTCGCCGTCGTCGACCGCAGGCGGAAGGGCCCGGGTCGGAGTCTCGGCGGCGGGGAGCGGGAGGCCGCAGCGCCCGGCCACACCTCCAGGAAGCGGCGGGCCGGGCGGCGAGGTCGGGGTCGGGTCGGGGTCGGGGTCGGGGTCGCGGCCGGGGCCGGGCCGCGCCCCCCGCGCGCACTCACAGGTGACGATGGGCTTGTTCTCCATGGTGTAGACCACCGGCGGCAGCGGCTCCTCAGGGGCGGCCATGGGCGTCCGGCTCACCGGCCCGGCCGCCCGCGCCCCATGGGCCCCCGAGGCCGCGCCGGGCCAGCCGCGCCCGAGCCCGAGCCGCGCCGCGGGCCCAGAGGCCGCTCCAGAGCCGGCTGTCCGCCGCGCCGCCCGCCACCGCCGGCCGCGTCCACTTCCGGCCCCGGCGCCGCCGCATGACCACTTCCGGGGCGCGCGGCTTAAAGGGGCGGGCCTTCCCGTTGCCTGCCCTCCGACGGAAAGGGGGAGCGCACCGCGCGCCGCACCACCCCAGCGCACGTGCGCGCGAGGGCCTGCGGGGTCCGGCGGGGTCCGACGGACCCGCCGTCGCTCGTAACGCTGCTGCCACGAAGCGGACAGGAACAGAGGCCTTCCCGTCCCCAAGGCCGCCTGCGGGCGCTGCCCACCGGCCCTTCCCGGGCCCGGCCGCCTGCCCTCCTGGCTGCCCCAGACCTCGCTCCCTGCCCCGGTCCGCTGTGGCCCCCCGAAAGCAGCGGCGGCCCCTTTGCCGTGTCCCCACCGGTTGCGTGCAGCAGGCAGGGTGCGTGTTGGGAGTGCCACAAAATAAAGGCTCCCTTAAGCCGTGCCTAAGTTTCTGGTCCACGTAAAGCGGTTGTGCGGTAACTTTTGCAAATGAAATGAACGTTCCCCGAGAGCACAGCTGCGCCGCGTGCGTGCCCGATGAGGCCTGCAGCGGTGCGCTGTGCAGACTGCGGAGCCAGACCTCTCCGGGGCTTCCCAAAAGTTCCGGGCTTGCGGGGCGCTAAGCACGTGTACGATGAGACCCAGGGGCTTCCCGCGGAATTAGCTGAGAATGCCACAGAGACGTCAAGCTAGGCTGCAGGAAAGACCTTGGGGACGTGGATACATTTGGGACATTCAGCTGAGACAGACACTGAGGACTGTGTCCCAGGTGCCAGCAAACTTTTCTGTAGAGTCTCAAGTATTTTAGGTTGCACAAGTCACCTACAGCTTTTGACACACTCCTTTTTGTTTTTTTCTTAAACAACTGTTTAAGGAATATGAACACCGCCAGGCACAGTGGCACACTCCTGTAATCCCAGCAGCTGGAGAGGTTGAATCAGGAGGATGGCAACTTTCTGTCCAGCCTCAGCAACTTGGTGAGAACCTGTCTCAAAATAAAAAATAAAAAGGGCTGGGGATACTCCTGGGTATTTTCCCAAAAGAGTTAGAATCAGCATATTATAGTGATGTGGCTTCATCGATGTTTATAGCAGCTCAATTTACTATAGCTAGATTATGGAACCAACCCAGATGCCCCTCACTCCACCAGTGGGTACAAAAACTTTGGTACATATATACACTGGAATACTACTCGGCCATTAGAGAAGACAATATTATGACTTTTGATATCAAATGGATGGAGATGGAAAGAATTATGCTAAGTGAAGTATCCCAATCTCAGAGACTCCAGGGCCAAATAGTATCTCTCATCTGTGGAAGCCTGAATACATTGGGAAGCAGTATGTTAGACGGCTAAGCTAACAATAACTTAAAATTGTATGATTCTCAGTGCAACAGGGAAATGACTCCCTAGGATACTTGGAGGGGTAGGGAGGGGGAGGGGTGGGGGAGAGAGTGTAGGTAGAACTCCTAGGAGACTGGAGGGTGGGAATTTGGGGGAATCATCTCAGAAGGAGATCTCTGCCCTCCACAAGATATCCATTTGACTCAGGAGTTCTTCTGGGGGAAACAGCAACAGGGAGAACCCAAGCTGGACATCCATGACATGGCATTAGCCCTGGATAACTAAGTATATATACATTGGTTTTGAATGTTTGATAAGGTTTCCCCTTCAATTGTATCTCTATATTCATCTAATAAAAAAGGGGGGCTGGGGATGTGGTTCAGTGGTTGAGCACCCCTGGGTTCAATCCCTGCTACAAAAAAAACAAAAAAGGAGCCAGGTGTGGCCTGTGAGCCATAGGTTGCTAACCCCTGCCCTAAAATCGGACCTACTCTACACCTGCCTGCACAAAGCCTAAAGCTAACCTGACAGAATCTACCTGAGAGAAGGAGCCTGGCTATGGAGTCCTGCCAATCAGAAGGCTTGAGAAACGCCACAGCAGCCACCAAACCCAACAGAAGCATGAAACTAAACCTGTACCAGCCCACAGGGAGAAAGACTGGGCTGCAGACTGGAACCAACAGCAAAACTCTTGAAAGGAAGATAATCTAGAGTCTTTTAACTTTTTTTTTTTCAGGACAGAAGGATAGTGAGAGAGAGAATCAACTTTTATTAAGTTTTTCACATGGCTTTCGTTGCTCTGACACATAGTTGTGTACATGGGTGCTGGGGTTTGAACCTGTGTACTTACGCATACCAGGCAAGCACCGTAACCCCCAAGCCACCGCTCCAGCCTCTTAATTTTTTTTTTAAAGAGGAAGAGAGAAAGAATCAATTTTATTTTTTTTTTCATCTGGCCTTTGTTTCTTCAACACTTAGCTGTGTATGTGTTGCTGGGGTTTGAACCTGGGTCCTTGGGCATGCCAGGATAAGCTCTAATCTCTGAGCCACCGCTTTAGTCCTGAGTCTTAACTTTTGCTATTTCATTAATGTCCAGTACACACTGGACTTTACTAGAATTACTAGACATGCAAAGAAGCAGGAAGTGTGATCTAGAGCCAAGAGGAAAGGCAGGCAGTAGAAAGTGGCCCACCAGGGGCCCGGATGTATTAACCAAGCCTCTGAAGCAGCTAGAATAAGTACATTCGAAAGACTAGATGAAGATGTGGTCTTAGTAAACAGATTGGAACTCACAGTAGAGAAATAGAAACTATTAAAAAAAAGAATCGAGTGGAAATTCTAGAGCTGAAAATACACTAACTGAAATAAAAATTGGATTAATCAACAGCAGAAGGACTTAGAATGTGGAGTTGGCAATCGGGGAGACAGGTGAGTAGGAATCACGCCATCTGAAGAAAAGTGAACAGAGCCTCAGAGAGCGAGGGGACATTAAATGGCTAACTCACATATTACAGGAGTTTCAGAAGAGAGTAAAGTAAGACCAGAACAGCGGGGGAAAGCATTTTTAAAAAATAATGACAAGAAATCCTTGGTGAAAAACGTGCATTTACAGATGAAGAAACAGCAAAACCCTGGCAGGACACACACAAAGGACACCGTGCAGGCACGCCACAGTCAGCTTGAAAACAGAGCTACGTAGAAAATGCTCTATTGTTTTTTTCTTTAAGAGAAGATCTTAAAAGCAGTTGACTAATAAGACACGATGTTCACGGGAACAACGGTGCGGATGACGTTGAGTTCTCATCCAACGCAGTGAAGGACAGAAGACAAGGATCAGATAGACACTGGCGCAGACTTCCTCAACAATACCCCAAAGTGCAAGAAATAAAACCAAGAGTCAATAAGTGGGGGCCATTAAACTCAAAAGCTTCTGCACAGCTAAGGGAACAATCAAGACTGTGAAGAGGGAACCCACAGAATGGGAGAAAATCTTAACCAGCTACTCCTGTGTTAGGGCTCTAATATCCAGAATATACAAAGAACTCAAAAAGCTTAACACACACACACAAAATAACCCAATCAATAAATGGTCAAAATAAACGGGGGCTGGAGAGGTGGCTCAGTGGTTATGGTGCTTGCCTTGCACATGCAAGGACAGGGGTTCAAACCCACATACTACATACACAGCAAAGTGTCAGAGCAACAAAAGCCACATAAAAAAACTAAATAAAATTGATTCTTTCTCTCACTCCCTCTCTCTTAAAAAAAAAATCCCCTTAAAAAAGAACTAAAAGGAAATTTCTCAATAAAAGAAACACTAAAGGGCTGGAGTGGTGGCTCAGCAGTTACAGCACTTGCCTGGCATGCGCAAGGACATGGGTTCAAACCCCAGCACCACATACACAATGAAGTGTCAGCACAACAAAAGCCACATGAAAAACTAAAAAAATTGATTCTTTCTCTCTCTCTCTTACTGTCCCTGTCTCTCTTTTTTTTTTTTAAAAAAAAGAAAACACTAAAGACCAATAAATACATGAAAAAAGGTTCAAAATTTCTAGCAATCAGGGAAATACAAATCAAAATTACATTAAGATTTCGTCTCTCTCCAATCAGTATGGCAAAAACCAAGAGTACAAACAACAGTAAATACTGGTGAGGTTGTGGGGACAAAGGAACGCTTGGGCATTGTTGGGACTGCAGAGTAGTTCAACCACTCTGGAAAGCAGTGTGGAGATTCCTCAAAGAACTAGGGATGGAACCACTACATCATGCAGCTAGCCCACTCCTGGGAATCTTCCAAAAGTCCTAAAATCAGCATCCTACAGCAACCCAGACACATTGATGTTTACAGCAGCACAATTCACAATGGCTGGATTATGGAGTCCACCCAGACGCCCATCAGTAGATGAATGGATGGAGAAACACACACACACACACACACACACACACACGCACACACACGCAGTTCTACTCAGCTTTTAAAAAGAAGAGATTATGGCATTTGCCAGTAAATGGATGGAAATGGAGAACATCATGTGAAGTGAAATTAGCCATACTCAGAAACTCAAAGGTCAAATGTTTTCTCTCATATGTGGAAGTGAGAGTAAAACAAGGGAAATGTGGAGGGAAGGATAAGATTACATAAAGAACCACTCAAGGGGCTGGAGCGGTGGCTCAGAGGTTACCATCCTTGACCAGCATGCACAAGTACACGGGTTCAAACCCCAGCACCCACAGACACTAAGTGTCGGAGCAATGAGAGCCATGTGAAAAACTCAATAAAAATTAATTCTCTCTCTCTCTCTCTCTCTCTCTCTTTTTTAAAAAGAACCACTCAAATACAAATTAATAGACAAGCTAAAGAAGTCTATAGTAGACTAGAGGAAGGAGAGGGAAGAGGGAGGAGGATGGGAGGGAAAAAGGGGAGTGCCCTGTAGGTACTTAGTATTTAGTACCCTCTAGGGTACTAAATAGTTACCACACAATAAAAGCCGGAAAAGTAATAATAAGAGTAAAAGGGAGGGGCTGGAGTGGTGGTTCAGCGGTTACAGCGCTTGCCTGGCATGCTCAAGTACGCAGGCTCAAACCCCAGCACCACGTACACAATGAAGTATCGGAGTAATAAAAACCACATTAAACACTAAATAAAATTGGTTCCCCCTCTCTCTCTCTCTAAAAAAATTTTTAAAAATAATCAAAGGGAGATCAGTAGAAGAAAGTGGTCGGGGTGGGAGGAGATGAGGGTGGGGGGAGTGCGTGGGTGGGATATTGGCCAAATTGTAGTGTCATGTTGTGTGCGTGTGTCAATATGAGATGACAAATCCCACCATCGTACAACTATAATGCACCGATAAGAAATGTGGAAGAAGATGGAGGCAGAAAGACTTTTTCAGATAAACTAAACTTGAGACCGTTCATAGCCAGAGGGCAGGTCATACACAAAATACCACAGGACGCTCTTCTGCAGGAAAGGAAGTGATGTTAGGTGGAGACCTTGGGGTCCGGAAAGGGGAAGGCTCTGGAAACCACAGCAAGCTTCTTTAAGAGACAACTGGTGGGGCTGGAGCCACTGCAGGGCTTGTCCCGCTGAGGTGACCTATTAGAGATTCTGCTCCAACAGGGGAACGTAGGAGATGCTTGCACTCAGCACAAAGCCTGGCCGAGCACCTCCTTCAACAATGCTGGAGTATGGGCTGTGCCCGTTCATCAGGTCCCCTGGTTTCCCAGGCCCTTTGCTCAGGAGACAGCATTTTGCTCTGGCTTCTTTGCTCATTTTGCAAAGTTGCTGGAACTTGAGCTCCAATGGTCTTTCTGGGTACTTTTCCTCCAAGCTTCAAAGAGCCTGCTAAATCATGCATGAGGGTGTTGAGTATGTTTACCGAGAGGGAGGCCCAGCAAGCTTCGCCCAGGCCCTCTCCACAGACGGCTGGACCAAAAGGAAGAGCCAGTTAGTGAGTATTCCCGGAAGGCTGGTTCATAGTAGCCAAGATCCAACATAGACGCCCTTCAGCAGGGGAACAACTAGATGAACTGCACTCACCCAGGGAAAGGAAAGAAGCCCTAATGCAGGCAACAGCCCAGGTCAACTCCCAAAGCCTAAAGCCGGTGCACTCTGTGGTTCCATTTATAGAACTTTCATGAAATAACAAAATTGTAGTGATGGAGGAGAGGTCATGGTTGCCAGGGGCTAAGAGGACTGTGGGGTAGAGAGAGCAGTGGGGTAGTTACAAAAGGGCAGCCACCCGGTGGGGAAGGCACAGTCTGTCTTGATTGTGTGAGGCCCAGGCCTGGTTGTGACGCTCAGCTACCGTTCTGCAAGGTGTGGCCACTGGCAGGAATTGGGCAGGGCTACCCCCGCAATCACACTCAACTGTGGCATCTCAAAACCAATGCTGATATAAGCGGCAAGACCCGAAGGTGATGTCACGTGCATCTTCCAGGGTGCCAGAGGGAGCCGTGTGTCACTGCTGCTGCTGACCTTGAGTGTGCACGCTTTCTCCCGTGGGGCGGTCTCCAGCGCAGCACTGGACTCCAACTGGGACGCGGGAAGGGCTTAGCGCTTGCCTCCCCGCTCTGAGTTTGGAGGCAGCGCGCGTCCTGGGCTTTCTTCTGCATAATGGGATTTAAACAAGTAGCCGCAGCGAAATCGGCGCAGGTGCGGTGCGTGTGGTTCCCCACACTGCTCGATGCTCTATTTCTAATGCAGCTTCCTTTTCCCTTGGCTCCCTGACAGTCTAGACTCTCCCTCCCTCCCTCCAAGAGGCCTGCTGTGCTCGGGCCCCCTGTCCCTCGCCTGTGTCCCTGGATGAGGGGCAGTTGTGGCCTCCCTGCTGGGGCGTGCATCTGAACTCCACATTCTACTAGTCGGGGCCCAGGGAGTTGCCTACCGGCCTGGTGGCCAAAGCCAGCGGTGACTTGGCTTAGGCATGGGGCAAGGCCAATGCCCCTCACATCAGCCTGGAACATCTGAGGCAAGAAGAGGTGGAGAGAAGGAAGGGTCAGCAAGAGCCAAGCTGCCCAGCGTGTCCAACTCCAAGGCCACCCAGGCTCCATGGGGGAGGGTGCACGAGTGGTGTCAGCTACCCTGGATTCCTGCCTCACCTATGTAACTGGCACGCTGGACGTTGCCCGGCCATAGTGACCTGAATGGCAGCAATACGGTGGTCCCTGCAGACACACGGACCCTGCTGCAGGGTCCTACATCCCATGCCCTCAGCTCATTCTGGTCCAACTTAGAGGGTAAGGAAAACACTAAAGATCCTCCCTGTCCAGTGCCTGCTGTGACCTTCACACGTCCTTGACGAGACATCTAAAGGACTCTGACTTCTCAGTGGGGTTGAGAACTCAGTCACTCCCTGACCTCAAGCCCATCACTCCCTCTGTTCTGGGAACTGGCCAGTCCATGGGGGGTGGAGTGTCCTTGAGGGGGTCTAGGTCACACGGGTTGTTAGAGTGGAGTTTAACTAACTTGTATATAAGCAGCCACCAGGCATAAGACCTCAGGGTCTAACGCTCTGCCTGGGGTCTCCCAGGCAGGACCCTGAAACACTGCCCAGGACTCCCCAGCTACGTGACCTTAGGTGATGGTGTTTCCCCTACCTGGTGATGTGTCTTCTCTTTCTCTGTCACCCACTAGTTCAACTCTTGCTACCATATTATTACTAAAATAGGTGCTATCTTGTATAAGAGTCTTTATTGTCTATCGGAACCAACCTGCCATATTCAGCTGCTACACACGTCACCCTTCAAAGTTACACAGCTGCGGCTGGGTGGCACCCAGTTAGGGTCCCACCTCTGAGACAGCTGAGTGCCCCACTTTTTTACCCCAGGTCTAGAACCTTCTCCAAGGGTACAGGAGCAAACTAAGCCAGGCAGTCAGAACATGACACCACCATGCCCTCCCTGGAAGATGGGGTATCTGGGCAAACCTCCCTTTGCTCAGGGGCTTTGTGCTTGGCTCCTGAGAGTCACGTGGGAAGCTCCGAGCCCTCCTCTCCTGCGATGGCTGAAATGCACTGCCTGCACCCAGGTCCCTGCGGCTCCCTGCCAGCATGCACACATTGGGTGACGGAGGCCTTGCTGCCTACACTGTCGTCCAGCCCAGCCCAGGGCAGCCAGAGTTGCAGAAGGGACACCGCGGGGCCTGGCTCCCGCAGTCCGTGGTGCCTGTTGCCGCCTGAAGGTTGACTGTTGAATCCGCTGCCCTGGAACAGGGCTGGCTCACAGAACGCAGAACTCCGTGCTCTGTCTTGAGCAGGAAGAGCTGCCTGTCATTCACAGGAAGCCCCGTTTCTCCCCCGAGCTGTCAACAACGTGGGCTTGAAGATCGCGGCCCGAAGGGCCCAGTGGCCATCTTGGCCTAACACGGTGCTGGGGGAAGCAATGGGCCAGCTGTCCCTGCTAAGGCAGGACAGGAGCTCCAGACCAGATGCGACAGCCAGCCCTCAAACTGGGCTGGACCGTGTCCACGGAGGCTTGCCAAGTCCATCTGTCCCGTCCTGCCCAGGCTGGCCAGGGACAAGTGGGCTTTCTGAGCAGAGACTTGCTCCTTTCCACGTGTCACCTGCCACTCCCTGCTTCTCGGGACCAGGGGCCCCTCTGCCCCCATGGCTCCTTTTTCGTCCTGTGTCTGCTTTGGGCAGACACAGGTGACCTGAGAAGATTGCTGGGGAAGGAAGACGCCCACTCTCTGGGCACAGCTGGGGCACCTGCTGCTTTATGGCACAGAAGGAAGAAGCCGATCTTTGCTTAGGACACATCCCAGAACAAGGTGCAGCTCAGTAGACTGCTTGCCTAGCACAAGCGAGGCCTTGGATCCAATCCCTAAAGCCACAAGAAGAAGTGAACTCTAAAATACATTCTCACATCGGCAGAAACAATGGGCATGGCTGCCCCAGCAGGTCACAGGAGAGTCACGACGGCACCTGGCAAGGGCCTTTCCCAGGCCCAAGGGCATTGGGCCCAGGGTAGGAGAGAGGCACCCTTCTCTTCCCATAGGGCCAGGGGACGCTCGCAAAGGTCGTTCATTGCTGAGTCGCCAGGAACATTCATGAGTTTCCAGTGAGACATTTTCTGATCGTAACACAAAATACCAGAATCGGACAAAATCCTAAACAAAAAGGCTATTCCATCTGGAAATCTACAAACTTTCTCACCAGTCCTGGGTCAAATGGCAATAAACCCAACGCACAACCTCCAAAAATCAAAAGCAACGAGGACACTGTGCCGGGCACGATGAGCAGGGCTTCACAGAAAGCGCAGCCCGAACCCCGACACCCACTTTTAAAGGAAAAGTGAAAATGAAAGAATTGAGTGCTGACTTAAAAGCCTAGAAAATTAAAGGCAGAAATGAACAATAGGAGAGTGGCTAATCACACGAGAGCAGAACTAAGTGAAGAGAAAACAGAACAGCAGGGAGAACCTGGCACCCGGAGAAACCAGCAAGTGCTCAGGTGAGGGAAGGAGAAGGCACAGAGACACAAAGTCTTAAAAACTGACAGGTGAGGAACAAGCTCAGAACCCCCAAAATGTTTCTAATTGAAGAGGCTGTTAAATTTTAAACCAGGATGAAATATGACTGTCTTGGGAACACTGACTTGGAACACACAGAAAGACTGAATGGACCATTTCCAGAGAATGAATGGAGAAGGCTGTCGAAGAGCCGTTCCCGCCCTCCATAAACATCCCACCTGCCAGACGTTTCCCGGGAAGCTCCACCAGCCTTCCGCCCGCTCCCCAGAGCACAGGGCAAGAACGAAGGCGCACGGCTTCTCTGCCTAAGCACGGATGGCCTGGTGCCAAGCCCTGCACAGGCTGCACCCGGAAGGAAGTGCGGGCACCCTTGCAACTACAGAATGCAAGCACCCGGATAAAATACCGCAAGTCACTTAGCAAAACCACGCTAAGTAAAGAACGGGCCGCTAAAGGAAAACTGGGCTCACTGCAAAGATGAGGTGAGATAGAAGTGGGAAACTAATTCACAGAACCCATCAGAACAATAGACGTAAGGAGACGCCTCGTGATTATTGCTGCGGGGTGAATGTGTCCCCCGAAGACCCTGTTCTGTGCTGGAAACCTAAGCCCCATGCAACTCCGTTGGCAGGTGGGCTAAGGGCGGGGCCTGAGTCTGGGAGCTGACTCTGCTGCACCCACCCGTGAGGTCTGGGGGCTGCTGGGTTTCATCTCTTGCTCTTCCTCTCACCCACTCTGCTTCCCCCTCGCTGCAGGACAACATAGCCAAGAGGTGGCCCTTGCCAGAGGACGGGTCTTGGACTTTCCAGCCTCCAGAACCACAGGAAGTAAAAGTAAACTCCTGTTGTTTGCAAATTACCCATTGTGTGGAACTCAGCGCCAGCAGCACAGCACGGAGCAAGGTCAGTGTCTCCAGGAAGAGCGCTTGCACAAGTGCAGATGCACTCTGGGTTTTGTAATCCTCCACAGAATGGGCATCAGTGCGTGCTTTCTAAACAGGGCAGCAGCTGCGACGCTACACACACATAAACACGAGCCCAAGACGTTGAACTCAAGCTGGGAGAGGGGAGCCTGTCTCAAAATGGAGGGCCGCCATCCAGAGCAGCTGGAGCAGCTGCGGAAGCTGTGTCCTGGTGGTCTGAGCTTTGAAACTGCAGATGATGGTTTAAGAGAACATTTTGAGAAATGGGGCACCCTCACAGGTTGAGTGGTAATGAGAGACCTCCAAACGACACGTTCCGGGGCTCTGGTTCTGTGGCCTGCTCCCGGGTGGAAGGGGTGGATGCAGCAGCGCGTGCCTGGCCACGCGAGGTAGACGTGTGTGTTTCTAGGGCGGAGCCTGTGAAGTCTAACAGCGAAGCCCATCTACCAGCGAAGGTGTGTGTGTGTTGGGGAAGATCCAGAAGAACGTAACTGGAAAAGCTTGGCAAGACTGGAACCACAGAAGTTATGGAAGACAGGCAGAGTGCGAAGAGAGAGGATTCGCTCTGTAACTTTTGATGATCATGATACAGCGGGCAAAATTGTTGTTCAGAAACACCACACTATCAGCGGGCATAATCATCAAGCCAAAAAGGCCCTTTCAACACAAGAGGTGCGGTCTGCTGGCTCTCAAAGAGGTTGTGGAGGTGGATTCTGGCAACCTTACAGGCCGTGAAGGGAATTTTGGAGACGATAGAGGTGACTGCAACTTTGGTGGAAGAGGAGGCTGTGGTGGTGGAGGTGGTGGCAGCAGAGGTAGCCATGGAGGGGGTGATGGCGGCAACTGTGGTGGGGTCCTGCTCACACAGAGGAGGCTGTGGTGGGGTGGACATGGTGGAGGAGGATATGATGGTTATAATAAGGAAGAAGTTTTGGTGGTGGCAATGCTACTAGTGGTGGTGGGAACTATGATGATTTTTGAAATTATACTGGACAACAGTAATCAAATTATGGACTCAGGGGGCTGGAGTGGTGGCTCAGCGGTATGGTGCTTGCCTGGCATGCGCAAGTACACAGTTTCAAACCCCAGCACCCATGTACACAACTAAGTGTCAGAGCAACGAAAGCCATGTGAAAAACTCAATAAAAATTGATTTTTTTTCTCTCTCTCTCTCACTGTCCTTCTCTCTTTAAAAAAAAAAGAAAGAAAGAAAAGAAATGAGTAGAAAGGACAACGCGTGAAGGGGAAGCAAGGAAAGCCAAGTAGCAGAAGCTTTGTGGAGCTGGACAGCCCCAGCGCGGTGGCATCCACGCTGCAGAGGGCAAGGAACAGTGCAGAAACAGACTCACACACACCCAGGCATCTGGCATGCACAAAGCCCAGAATTTCAAACTCGAGCATACTGAAGGGGACAGCGTGAACGTTTTGGAAGATTTGCAGAGAGCAGGGTGAGAAGTGTTGACTAGAGAAGCACGGATGGCTTTTCAGCGATCTCATGATCATTTGTAGGAGGAGGGCTCGTAGGAAGGACGATGGCCTTAAACTCATCAGGAGGCTCGGACCTTCTCCCAACGCAAACGCCAGTTAGAACTCTACCAGCGGTTACCGTGCGTGCCTGGCAGGCACAAGGACCTGGGTTCAAACCCCAGCACCACACACACAACGAAGTGTCAGAGCAATGAAAGCCACGTGAAAGACTGAATAAAAATTGATTCTCCCTCTCTCTCTGACTGTCCCTCTCTCTCTTTAATAAAAAAGAACTGTACCAAACTGACAAGGCAGCCAGAGTGAGGGCACACCGGGCGGCTCCAGAGGCAGCAGGCCTCCAGGCCCACAGGTGGACACAGCACAGCCACCCCTGACGCTGTCCATCCCTCCAGGAGCCTTCGCCCTGCTCCCCTGCCCAGGTGGCCTGCTCACATTCACACAGCACCTGGCCGGGTACAAGTAGGGGTCAGCGTGTCATGGGCTGCAGGACAGGTCAGGGTGAGGAGGGGCGAGGCAGAGGGCAGAGGGTCAGTGGGCTCCCACAGGAGGGATTACCAGAAACTCATCTAAACACTTCCCTACCATCAGGTTAGCACTTCCAACACCTGCTGGCCAACACACACAGGCGCTGACCAACAGGAAGCCACTGGGCACACGCGGTTATAGCGGGCCTGAGAGCCCCCAGGTACCGGCTTAAGTCTGAACTCCGTGAGTCTACGAACAATTACAACAGAGACAGTCTCTCCAGTGACTGGTGCTGGGGCAGCTGGATGTCCACAGGCAGAAGAATGAGACTGGACTCTCACGTCGCACCAAGCACAGAAATCCACACGAAAGGGGCTGAAGAGCAACGCAAGATTGGAGCTGGAGAAGCCCGGCCTTACTGCAGAAAACAGGAGGAAACTCCAGGACATCAGTCTGGGCAGAGGATTTTTGGATGTGACCCCAAAACACAGGCCACAAATGCGAAAGTAGACCTTTCTCAAAAGGAGACACACGTAGCTGGGCATGGAGGCACCTGTAACCCCTCAGCTTGCGAACCTTCACGCACGATCACACCCCAACCCTCCCCGTCCTGCAGATGCGCTTGAACTCCCTGAGGACTGCAGGCTTGACCAGACGGCTGCCAGGAATCTCCTGGTCAGCTCAGCTGGGCACTTCGCGCTGGATGACATTCCATGGCTCTGGGGACTGTTCTGGATGTGGCTGTAGGCTTCTCCAGCACGACCCCAGTGGCATCTGTCCCTGAAGGAGCAGGTGTGGTTGGGGACCTCCTGCAGACATCCCCACGCTGTCCTAGCCTTCCCCACTGATGCTGGGAACGTAAGCAGGCAGGTGCCAGCCACCCCAGGTCAGTGCTGCTGGTGACTCCACATGGTGGGCCTCTCCTGGAGCTGGACACTCCTGAGCCAAGGTGAGCACAGACCTACCTGCGTCCTTGTCAAGGGCGGCACTATCCCTCCGTGTCTAGGCCAACCCTAGCACGGTCTCTGTCACTGAAGCCAGAGCCATCTCCAGCATCAGAGCCACAAGCCCAGGAGAGGACCTGGCTGAGTGGAGAGGGATGATGGCGAGGACAGGCCTCCAGGCTGGGTTGCTAGCTCTGCAAGGTAACGTCGAAGTCCTCCAGTGTCCCCGCTGCAGCATGGGGGACAGGGACCTGATGTGAGCAGCCAGCTATGGCAAATCCTGCAACAGAAGGAGGACTCTGAGCAGGGGGCCATGTGCAAAGCAGAGGGGAGGGATGTGAAGAGCTCCTCGCTGGGAAGCCTCAGCTGGACTCCGAGTTCTGCAGCCTCAGCAGAGGCTGGTCCACGCCAGGAGGCAGCAGAGGCCGGAGATGGGAGAGGCACCCGCCAGGTCCTGGATGTGTCTCCTGCACTTAGAGTGGGATGCTGGCCAACCACAGCCCTGACCAGCGCAGCTGAGGGTCAGACCTTGATTTTAAAGGACTCGTGGAGACCCTGAGGCCCACTCAGCAGAGAAGTCATGAAACTAGTGAAACGGGTGATGAAGTTTAGGCAGCAGTCCCCGCCCCTGGAGGCAAAGGGAGTGCACGGGGCAGGAGCAGGGGCCGACCCCAGGGACTCCCCAAGATGGATCTTCCCCAAAGCGAAGGAGCCGGAAGGAGCTCTACCTCATGCATTTTTAAATGGCCATTACCTGGGGCCACCCTCTAGACGGGGTGTGCGGACCACAGAGGCCCCGCTGAGTGGCAGGAGGACCTGGAGTGGCGGCAGCATGCTGCTACATCTTCGCCCTCGATGGCCTCCTGGCAGGAACCCAAGCACAGGCCCTGCTGTTCATCCTGGCTCTGAAACCACACGTCCCCAGTGGCTTCCCAGCCCAGGCCAGCAAAGGCAGCGATGGCGTCCAGCACAAGGAGCCAGGCCGGGATGCGGTGTGGGCCTCAGGATTTCACCCGCAGTCCCCAGTGAGCACTCTCCCTCCCTGTGCATCTGAGCACTCTCCCTCACTGTGCATCTGTTGTCTGCAGTTCCGGGCTTTTCAAAGAAGACAACCTGCTATGGACAACTCGTGAGGTCCTGAGCTTCCCCCTAACGGAATGTCGCTGTGACAATGACATGTGTCTCTGGTTCATGTGACAGTGGCCCCAGGCGGTTGTGGTTCAGGAGTCGGTGTGCTCGAGGGAGGGTACCCAAAGCCTGTCCTGCAACCATCTGGGTCAGGTGCACGGGGAACATGAGAAATGGGCACAACTCCAAGCCTGACCTGAGTCCCTAGAGCCACCGCCATTGTGGTGCAAAGGCGGAGCCAGGCCCATCTCCACCTGCTGAGGGGTATAGCACAAGGCTTTCCTTCCCCTTTATGGCCTTTGAGAAACGATGCTTGCTTGTGCTTTTCGGTCAAGTTCTTGTTAGGGTTTGGGTCTGGAATGTCCCCACTGCAGGACAGCAGGGGCGGGGCTTTGGGAAGTGGCTGGCATGGAGTGGGCTGATGCACAGATGGCTGGAGGAGGAAGTTGCTGGGCCGTGCCCTGGAGGGCTTTTCTGCTCCTGTGCCTTCCTCCTCTCTGCTGCCAGGAAGGA
>PVKS010009978.1:0-61901 GCA_004027875.1 Aplodontia rufa
GTTAATTGTTTTGTGTATGTTGAACCAGCCCTGCATTCCTGGGATAAAGCCCACTTTCTACCAAAATTTTTTTAATAAAAATTGGTTAACCTAAACATCAAACACAGACTTGAGAACTGAGAGAACATTGGAAAATTTGAGTTATATAAAGAAAGAGGGAGAGGAGTAACCCTAACCACTTTGCCTCAGTGATGGTGGAAACATTGTGCCTGGCCAATAGCAGATGCTTATTGTATATCTATTGGATGAATGAGTGGGTGAGAAGATGGGTGGGTAGGTGGGTGGATCGATGAGTGGGTGAGTGAGTGGGTGGGGTGGATGAATGGATGAGTAAATGAATGGGTGAGTAGTTTGGTTGATGGATAAATGAGTGGATGGGCAGATGGATGGATGGGTAGGCTGGTGGATGGATGAGTAGGTAGGTGAATGGGTGGGTAAATGGATGAGTGGATGGATGAGTGAATTGGGGGATGGACAGATAAATGAATGAGTAGATGCTGTGGGTGGGTAGCTGGATGGATGGATGGATGGGATGGATGGATGGATGGATGAATGGGTATAGAGAAATAGATATATCAATAGATAGAGGATCTACAGGAAGTGACCTAAGTGGGCCACCTTCCTAAATTTGACTGGTGACCTGGTAAATCCTAAAGTAATGATTTTAAATAACTGTTTACTCTGGAATACAGGAAAGAGCAGCACTAATATTGTGTTTAAATACTCATTTTTTAGTAGTATATGTTAGGTGCCATAAACATGTCTATAACATTTGAGACAGTAACCCCACTTGAAATTTATCCTAAATTTTTTCTCAAAAAATTATTTGCATAAAGATGGTTGAAGCATATCTAAGTATTTGCAACCCACAAATATTAAATTGTTTTAATTTGATAATCTATTAATAATAAAATAACAGCAGAAGTTATAAATCAATATGGAAAAATGTTTATGGTAAAGAAAAACTCAATATCATAGGTACAATTCCTCTAGCTGTAAGGAACATGTGTAAATTCTGTAGTCATGCAATGTAAATAGTAATCACAATTTTGTATCTAATTCAGTTGCAACTATGCAGAGAGGTATGCTTACCTGTCAAGAGGCTGGAAATATGTTAAGATGGCAGAATTCTGGATGAAATTTTTTTTAATCTTGAAAGTCATTAAAATGGACTTGAGGCATTTATCTCCTTTATGTGTGTGTACTAATATTTTCAAAGGGAATAAAATTAAGGAAAAACATGCTTAAATGATTATCATCATTAATGGTAGGCTGACATAATTCAGCATCAATTACAGAATCATGAAGCCATTGGGAAGAGTACTGAGTCCTTAGGGCAGAGTCTCACATTTTTCCCTCCATTTTCTCCTCTCCTGCCTTCTCCATGACCTTGACCCCTCAGTTACCCAGACCACATAGTTGGTGCCCCTTCCCACCATTTGCCTTCATAGCCTCCGTTTCCATGGTCTCCAACATTTCAACTTTAAGGATTACTGAGTACATTAATTATCTTTCTGTATAATGAATTATAGAAACCAATTAAAAACAAAACTTTCATTATCTGACTCACTGAGTCAGAGGTTCAGACACAGCTTAGCTAAGACCTCTGTTCATCTCTCACAGGCTGCAGTGTCCATCAGCTATACTCTCATCTTGAGACTCAGTTGAAAAGGAATCCTCCTCCCAGTTCATTCAGCTGACTGTCAGAGATCACTTTCTTGCAGCTGTGTGACATGAGTCTTCCCTTCTTTTTGGCTGACAGCCCTGCCACATGACCTTCTCCATAGGCAGTGTACAATTGTTTGCTTCTTCAGGATCAGTAGCAGAGTCACACTGTGGTCTTCCAAGACAGGTCTTATATAAAGTAACAAACTCGTAGGAGTGACATCTCATCACCTTTATCATGCTCCATCAGGTAGAAGCAAGCCACAGGTTCCACTCACAATAAAGGAGAGAGGGTTGTATAGAGCATTTCATCAGTGATGGACATCCTGAGACCATGTTGGAATTCTGCCTCCCAAACTGAACCTCCCTTGTCATAACCCTAACTTCACTTAAAGAGTTACTAATTCAAGCCCCGCTAATTTCTGGCTTGGTTCACTGACAAACTTCTAAAGGAAGCCACTCCCTTCCATTCATGAAGCAATGAGGACCTTCCTTAGTCCCCCTGGCCAACTCTTTATCATCTCTTCTTTCACCCAATCAGCACTGATTTTGTCTGTTTCAATGTCACTTTGAGAAAAGATTTTCTGATCTCAGAGTAAGATGTCATGTCATATTGTGGGTTTAATGCCCATTTCCTCTATTAGGGTGCAAGCTCCATAGAAGAAAGAAAGAAGTGACTCCTCTTGTACCTTGTTCTATGCTAAACAGTCAGTTAGTTCAGTGCCCAGACCACAGGCAGTGTGAAGTAGACCCATGTTGAATGAATTTAGAAGTCAGTAAATGTAGGCAACACTTTTGGATACAATGTGACTGCTGAGGCTACCAACCTTATTGTACCTTCTTTCTTCAAAGATGTCACCTTTCCCCCTCCTTTACCTATTAACAGCTTCTATCACACTGAACATCTTGTTCAAATATGCTTTTGACCCTAATCTCTCCTGATTCCCTTCCTCACTCTCTAATCACTTCTTTTGTGTTTCCCTCTGAAGTTTTCTTCCTCTTTTGCAATTCTGCTTCACTCCCATTCAGAGAAGTTTAGATCCCATGCCTGAGTCCTAAGTTCAGCTTCTAATCAGACCATTATTTCCAGTTTCCAGTTGTATCTTTTCACTTCAATGACTCAGCCATGCATCAAGCTCAACTTGCCAAATAGTTCGTTCAACAGAAATGAGGAGCCTTCTTAGTTTCTCAACTTTGTTGTTGCATTAATGTCCCCCAAATCATGTAGGCTGAAAACCTTGGAGACACTCTCAGCTACTTCTAGTATCTCCTTGAATTGGAGTTTGCCCTCAATTCCTCCTCTCTATTCCTGCCCAAACTGATTTCATTCATTCCTCTTCAAAAAGATTGGTTCCAGGGTCCCTCCAGATAGCAAAATCAGAGAATGCTCAAGTCTCTGATGGAAATATGCATGATATTTTCATATAAACTACACACATCCTTCTGTATACTTTAATCTCTGGATTACTTATTATACTTCATATGATGTAAATGCTTTGTTAATGGTGCCTACACTGTATTGAGAATAATGGGGTAAAACGTCTTGTATATGTTCAGTACAGATGTAATTTTTTCTTTCAAATATTTTTGATCTGCTCTTCATTGAATCTGCAGATGCAAAACCCACAGGTAGGAAGAACCAACTGTTCTCTTGTATACTCATGAATAAAATGATCACCTAGTTCCACATGCTAATGAACACTTACTGGTTGTCTTTCCACCATTCAATTCTGAATATGTCTTCCATGAAGACATAGTAGATCTAGAATCTGTCGTTTTCTCTGCACTCCAGCCACAGCGTGTGCTATGCTTAGAATCCTTATCACACTTTTTTCTTTATGATAACTCCATGGGCATTTCTAATCCCCACTACTAAATTGTACAATCCTGAGGGATGCTGATCATCTTAATCTCTACAGTTGCCCATGATTAAGAGAGTGCATGGACCATACCAATGTGCTATTTAAAAAATCTTATTTTGAAGGACCAAAGCTACCCCAGTGATAGGCTCCCTTTCCCCAGATTCTTAGAGGTACTCTGGTTAAGTTGAAATGGTTCAGGCTTGCCTTTACCAGGACTCCTTACTACAAAACTACAAACAGGAAGTCCATAGGAGGAAAATCTGTGGTTAATAGAAAAGCAAGTTCTCAGCCCAAACCACCAGCTGCCTTGTTAAAATTAACAAGCAGCAAAGAGAAACATGTGGCTTAGGAGTTGGGTTTCTTATTGTTATTATTCTACACACACACACACACACACACACACACACACACACAGTATATCTTTCTCAGGAGGAAGCCGGCAGTTTTAGTCAATTTTTGTGTCGCTGTGACCAAAAGACCTGACAAAAACAACATAGAGGAGAAAAAGTTTATTTTGGCTCACAGTTGCAGAGGTGTCATTTCATAGGCAACCAACTCCATAACTCTGGGCACAAAATGAGGCAGAACATCGTGGCCAAAGGGTATAGTGGAGAAAAGAAGCTCAGGACATGGCAACAGGAAGCAGAGAAAGCTTCACTCAGCAGGGACAAAATATAAACCCAAAGGCACATCTCCACTGGCCTGTCTCCTCCATTCACACCTTATCTGCCTGCAGTTAGCACTCAGCTTCAGTGGACTAATCCACTGACTAGGTTACAGCTCTCTAATCATTTCACCTCTGAACCTTCTTGCATTGTTTCACATGTAAGTTTCCTGGGGATGCCTCGTATCTAAACTGGAACACTGAGTAGCTGGATGAGCAACTGGAAGATGAAGGGCAGAAAGAAGTACATAGTTAGTGCATGCTCCTTTAAACCCAGAAGATGAAGATTGGGAGTTACAACGTGACCTGTCCTTTACTAGAGGGTTTCAAAACCTCCTAAAAGTAAAATAACATCTCGCAGGCAAGGCCACTCAGAGACACGATAGCTCAGAAAAAGTCACATTGTGTCCTCATTTCCTGCTTGATATTTGTAGCACCACAGTTAAAAATGGGGACTGTGAACTCAGAAAGACCTGTGTTTGCATCATGGGGCCTCACGGAGTGAGCACCTATCTCGGGGGCCTCTTTTGTTCAATGGAATAGGCTAACAGTACGTGATTAAACTTATGTGAGATAATATATGGAAAGCAAATTGTATGCAGCACACCTATACTCTCAATTAACATTAGGACTTTTTTTAAATGTGTGTACTATGTGCTTGATTTTGTGTCAAATAAAATTTAAATTATTGTATATTGATGGCCACTGTGGTACATACCTGTAATCCCAGCAGCGTAGGAGGCTGAGGCAGGAAGATTGCAAGTTCAAAGTCAACCTGGCCAATGTAGCTAGACTCTCTCTCAAAATAAAATTTCCAAAAATGGCTGGGAATGTAGCTCAGTGGTAGAGTGCCCCTAGCCAAGTTGAATCTCAAGTACCAAGAAAAAAAATCATTATATTCGTATTACCTATTAAAATTCATGTCATGTGATTAAAATGGTAAGAAATGGCCAGCTATGGCACAAAGAAGGACCAGTTACTTCCCAGGTGTGTTAGCTAGGATTTTTGTCACTATGTGTGTCAGCTATTCATCTTTTTGTCATAAATGCTTGAGAAAAACAACTTAAAGAAGGAAAAAATTATTTTAGGCTTACAGGTTCAGAGGTTTCAGTCCACAGTTGACTCACTCAATTGCTTTGGGCCTGCGGCAAGGCAGAACATCACGGCCAAACAGGATGGCAAAGGAAAGCTGCTTGGTTCACGGCAAGGAAGAAGTAGAGAGAGAAGAGAGAGACGAGGGGATGGAGGACAAGACTTGCTCTCCCAGGGCTCGCTCCCAGTGACTCACTTCCTCCAACTAGGCCCTGCCTTCAGTTTGCACTATCTCCCAATAATGCCGTCAAATCATGAATCCATCAATGAATTAATCCATTGACGAGGTTAGAGTCCTCAAGAACCAGTCACTTCCCCAAACCCCACCTCTTTATATTGTGCACTAGGGACCAGGGCTTAAACACATGAACTTCTAGGGAACACTTCGTATCCAAACCATAATAGTCACTATAACAAATACCTAAGAGGATCAACTTATAAAGAGGAAAGGTTTATTTTGGTTCACAGTTTGGGAGCTCCAGTCCATCATCTGTTAACCCTGTGCCTTTTAAGCCCATAGTGAGCATCACATCATGGCAGGAATGCATGGCACAGCAAGGCTGCTCACCTTGTGGCTGGAAAGTGAAAGAGAGAAAGAGGAAGAAACAGGGGTCTCCCAATCTCCTTCAAGGGCATGGCCCAGTAACAAGCCCCGCACCCCTGCTGCCCCATTTCTTAAAGGCCCCACCACCTCCCAATAGCACCATCCTGGGAACTAAGCCTTTAATGTATAGGCTTATGAGGGACATTTAAGATCCAAATGATAGGTTCAGGAGCTTTGCTCATTGGCAGAGCATTTGCCTGGTGTGTGGGAGGCCCTTAGGTCAATCCTGGTACTGCCAAAACCATCAAACTGAAGCAATTCTGTCTACCAAGGTATGGTTTAGCCCCAGGAGTGGTTAGCAAATTCCTGTTCTACAGCACTGAAAACTGAAAATATAGCTCTTCTCACCACTGTGGACCTATAAACACTTCATACTACATTGAGCAAGCAAAAATTCCACTTTCCCAGTGATATGTGCATACTCCGAGACACATTGTCCAGTATTTCTTTTTCTCCTCTTCCTCAATGTCCTCTCTTTTATTTCTTGTGGACATCTTTGGCCTTCCATCAACATCAAAATCAGGTTGTAAATATTTAACAACCAGCTGTCAGGGCCTTGTGGGAAGAGAAGAAGCTTGAGTTTGTAGAAGATGTTATTTTCCGTGGTGTAAATGCTCTTCCATGATTTGGCAAGAGATGCACTCAATTAGGTCTTGTGGGTTTGTGTGCTTCATCACACAAGTATGGCACCCAGAACCTCCTAGCATGGGACCCTCTGCAGTCCACTCTCCAGGGGAGGTACTTTAATTGCCCTGGATCTTTCTACCTTTTTCCTTTGTTTCAGTCCATTTGAAAATGATCAATCTTTGTAAGGTGAGTCTTCCCACATATAAGAATCTAAGTCTTAAAGTTAGGAGTATCCAGAGCTGCCAACTTATAGCAAGCTGTGCAGCACTCAACTCCAAAATGTATCATTCACATGGGTTTGTCCTATTGTTGGTGGGACTTGAAGTTAGTACAACAACTATGGAAATCAGTGTGGAGGGACCTTAAAAGGCAAGGCATGGAACCACTATGTGAACCAGCTATACACTTCTCAGGATTTACCTTGAAGAATTAAAATCATCTTACTACAGTGATACATCATAAACATGTTCACAGCAGCACAATTCACAATGGCCAAACTATGGAACCAGCCTAGGTATCCATCAACAAGTGAATGGATAAAGAAAATGTGGTATGCATATACAATGGAGTTTTATTCAGCTATAAAGAAAAATTAAATTATGCCATTTGAAGGAAAATGGATGCAATTAGAAAGTATCAAGTTAAGTGAAATAAGTTAAACTCGGAAGGTTAAGGGTTTTCTCTCATATGCAGAAGCTAAAGAGGAAAAAGGAAAACAAAGGAGAGGGTAGATCTCCTGAAAACCAAAAAGAGATCAACAGAGGAAAGGGATCAAGGGATAAGAGGCAGGGTGGGGGGTGTGGAATGCTGGGGACTGATATTGGACCAATTACACTGTTTTATTGTGTGCATATATGAATATGCAACAATAAATCCCATCAATATATAGAACTATAATGCATCAATAAAAACGTGGGGAAAATTAAATAATAATAATATATTTTCATTTTCTACTAAAAAAAAAAAGCCTAGGTCCTGCTGTTGTCTGATTTTCACTCTAGCCTTGTAAAGCCTTGCAGAAATCAAGTCTGTTTGTCTCTCCTATTAGATGTGTAGAGATATTGGAGGTGGAAGCCAATCTCATTCCATTTGAATAACAGAAGAAGATTCAAGAAACCTGAAGGGACGATCTCCCAACTTCTCTCTGAGGTCAAAAAACAGGGCCCTGTGATGGCAGGCTTTGGAAATAATAGCACCAATTTCTCTAAGCTTTGGTTCCCAGAGCCAATCTAAAGAACCCCAGGCAAAGGATCGAGGTCCTGGAGTAAATATACATTAAAAAAAAAAAAAAATATATATATATATATATATGAATTTGCATGTCATAGCAATTTAAAAAGCCTGGTCATAAAGCAATTTCTTGAACTGACTGACCTTGCAAATGTAACAAAAGCTTTACTATCTCCTGCTCCAAATCCCCACTGAATTTCAGGTATCCTGGGAATCCTCAAACACACAGGGGGCCTACGAGAGTTTATATTCTGAGCCCAGAAAGATGCAAAATAAATGCTAAAAACAGAAAATACAAGCAGGGTCAAGACAAAATTCAAGGCAGACTTATCCAGCTGAGAAATTTTGAAAGGTCTGTGCTGGCGATGCTTCTTGTTCATGAGCACACACACCACAACATCCGACCGTGTCTGTGGTCCACAGGCCGCCATTCCTTGGCTCAGAGCTGGCAGGGCCCTGTGCCAGGCAGAGCGTGGCAGAGTTCTTCCTGGCAGCAAATGTGCAGGCTACACAATCTCTGAGCTCTACAGTCAAAAGCCATGTGGGGACATGGCAAATCCAAACCTCTTGGCCCCTACCTGGAGGCCACAGCTTACATCTGGGACTTGAGGAAGACTGCCAACGGACCTCCAGCCATCCTCCCTCTGGCCAGATCTGATTTCTGTTTCAATAAAGGTCCCTAGTTTCCAGATAAAGAACTTTTCTTTGGGTCTCAAGAGTCTCTTAGTAGAATATTCTCTCAGGTCAAAAAATACAACAAACGTTTTTCAGGGAAGGGGGAAAGCTGACCCAGGGCAGCACACGGCCCCTCACCCTTCATCCTGCCATCCCTAACACCTTTATAGCCAGGCGCAAAGCCTGGGGCAGCACAGGCCAACTTGGATGCCCAGGCTCTGCTGGAACTGCCCTAGCTGGGCCACTGCCTGGCTGGGCTACCCTCCCTCTGACCCTGCTTGTCTGATTTTCTCCAAAGAGCCCTGGACAAGGAAAAAGTAGTTAGAAATCACATCTTTTCAGAGACTGATGGGGGTAGGGAGGTAGGAGAAAGAGGGAGATATTTGTAGATCTCCCCTTTACTCCAAGTGGTTACTACATCTAGTTGCAAAAGTTGTTCCGAAAGGACTTTCAGTTGCTCAGAGGCATCTCATTCACCAGCCCTGAGCCCAGTCTGTCAGCCCAACATCTGGAGACAGTTCAAATCCAGAACCTTCTCCTTTAACCATGAGGGAGTCTGGTGATATGGGAGTCTCTGACCCTTACAAGGGACTTATTTGAAGTCCTCAGATGATTTTCTCACGGGAAGATCATCTTTCTCCTTTTAGAACCCAGGGTCTGCTGGAACTCCCCCAACTCTGCCCTCCCATGCTTCTGTGTGCTATTCTCATTTATTTTTAATTTCATCTTGATCTTTTTTTCCCATCAACTATGACCTTTAACTCATTTTGAGGTCACCCCCCAGGGGGAAGGGCTAGGAATCCATCAGTGCTGATGACTAAAGACTTGGGGGTCCCATACCAAGCGGTAGCTTGTATTTAAATTTGTTCCCTTCCCAGAGCCAGAAAGAGGTGTCTAAGATAGACTTCTCAAGACATCCAGACTAGAATGTTGCTTGTGAGTCTCTCTGGGCAATATGGGGGACCCAGAACCCCCAGGAGCATTGATAGAAAGTCTTCTTCAGCAATCACAAGTTATGGATTCCTGGACCAGAGTGAGCAGAACTTCACTCTGTCATCAATGCCTGTAAGACTGCCAGACGCTCCCCTCCTGGGACCTTAGTTTCTTCAGCTATACAATAAGAGATTAAATCAGATTATCTTTAATACCTCTTCCAACTCCAAACTCCAATGCCTCTAACCTGCCCTTGGAGCCCTAAAGCTTTTCACTTATGTATTTGCCCTCATAGAAGCCCTCTGTTCAAGATTAACTCCTGCCTAAGAGCAGAAATGCCATTGTTCTGGTACAATATGTAAATATACTCTAAGTAGTATGCAAATATATGTCAATAAATGCTTCAGGATGATTCAGGCCCCTGAGCAATTATTTCAAACCTACTAATTGATTCCTGTGCTGGGTGATGTAGAGAAATCACAGTGAGAAAGCAGGAAATCTACGAATACCAAGGAAGGCCTTAGCTTCTAAACTGGGAGAAGGAACTGCTTTCAAACAACAGTGATGTTGAGTTCCAGGTGATTCTGCATTTGTAGAAAGCTGCTCCCTGACCTTCCTCTCTGCCACCCTTGCCTGATAGAATCCCAAGCCATCCATCCTTACACTCAGTGTGGCCTCAATCTATAGGGGTGCCAGGTCTAATCAGAGAGTCACACAACTCAATTTTGTCTGTTCACATAAGACTCCTAGATGGTGGGAGGCAGGAAGAAACAACTTTCCAGGGTGCTCCTTCATGGACTATTAGCCCAATCATTCCACCATAAGAGTACGTAGTGCAGAAGTTAAGAGCTGCAAAACCAACAGGATCATGCCCAGGTGAGAGCTGAGCTATCGTCTATACCATGTGCCTAGATACCATCTCCTAATCGAGCCATTTTGAAGCATCACAGAAACTGCTTTGAGGCCCCCTGATGCTCCCATTCCACCAGCCCCATAAGACAGATTTTCCTGATCAAAATACTGAGTCAGCCCCAGCCCAGACCAAAAGGAAGATCAGCTATGAAAGAGGTTATCAGAAGCTACTCTAACCGAGACCTGTCTAATATGCCTGAATACTGTTATCTCTAAGTGTGATTAGTAACTAAAACAGCTCCCTTCCCCATTAGCTGCAAACTATCCTGTATGGGGAGTGAGACACCCCAGATCCAGGAAAGGCAGGGCTCCAGGGCTCAGCTGACAGCTCAATTATCATGGAGCGTCTCCCTCCCTCTACCTCCCCCACCTTCTCCTTTTGCCTTTTATTGCTCTTGGCAGCAGAGCAGGTGGGGGCCCTGAGGTCGAACTTGTTGAAAGTGCAAGGGGGAGAAAATTGTTCTCATCTGAATAAATAGAGTCAGCTGTTGCTAGAGGGAGAGATCTCCCCATGGTGACTTCCCCTAGACAAGCCAATGTGGTGTTGGACTGAAATGGGCACTTAAACCAAGGCCAGTGCTATCTGGGTGAGTCTGGACAGGGATGACAAGAAGATGGAGCACAACCCTTCCCCATGGCTTTGAAATGCCCCAAGGGAAGTGAGACAGCAGGATGGGAAGGTAAAGTGTAAGACTTTGGACCACACTTGTGACTGGTGCCCAGCACATACCAGCCCTCCTTTCATGTCAGTGAAGGAGGAAGAGGGGCACAGAATCCAGTTCTCAGGTTGCCTCTGACTCCTTAAACGTGGAGCCCATGGGTGGAGTCTCTGGCTCCTGCACATGGTGCAGTGGATGCTCCCTGACACCAGAGAACATGCATGAGCTCCTTTGGAAAGGTCACCCCACCCTTGTCAAACAGCAAACCTGCCCCAGAAACTCAGAACACATGTCCACTTTGAGAGTTACACTAAATGGTCTTAGGAAAGGGAGGTGAAAAGTCAGAAAGGATGGGAGGAGTGAACAGTGATGAGAAATGAGTAGGAAGAAGTGAGAAAAAGAAAAGGATCTATGTGTTACACTGGACAGAGCCTAGAACCAAGTCCTATGATAGGACTCTAGTCCCAGAACCTTTCTAAATGAGCTGCATGACTTCAGATGGGCCCCAAGTCTCAGCTCTAAGAAATGTTCAACTAGATCTTCTCTGAGGTCCTTTCAAACTCTCACTGGGTATACAGATATCAAAGACCAGAATGATATTAAGTAACTCTGGGTCCTGTTCAGTGCCATGCCCCTGTCTCTCCAATGTTAAAGTCATCATGAAGAAGAACTTTATTCCAAACATCCCATCCTGGCACCCTCTTTGAATCCAGCCTCCCAAGCCCTCTGTTCCAAGGGATAGAGAGAAAATTCTTCTCATTCTCACCACCTAAAGATGCTGCAGCACATGCTTAGCGAGATAAGCCAAATCATATGGAAAATGCTTTTTCTGCTCCAGTGGAAAAGCATTTAGAGAAATGAAAACTTGATCAGCAGTGTTTTGATCTCCAAGAGACAGAGAAAATAAGCAGGTCAGACTATCGAAGACAGGCAGGAGAGGCATCCCTTGTAGTGAAACATCCCCAATAAAGAAGGGGGTTATCCGATAGAGTGCTATTTGCTAATATTTTTTCCATCCAAGCCAGCTTTATACCACATAACAATTCCTTATATTTATGTAGTATTTCACAGTTTACAACGTGCAACACATAGATGACTTCACTTAATCCTCACAATCTCTGAGTCAGGGAGGTGACATTAGCCTCCTTGCCCAGATGAGAAAACCAAGGCTCAGAGATTAAGGAAAGTTTCAGGCTTCCACTATACCATCTGTCATCTTCCAACAGGATCATCTTTGTGGGAGAATAGTCAAAAACAGAGGAGAGGATAGTGGTGAGTCCCAAGGACAGGGGGAGGGAGACCTGCATTTCAGGGTGCATTTTATTCTTTCTCAATATTTCATCTTTCTTTCCTCAACTGCTCAATGTAGATAAAAAAAAAAAAATGTCAGTGCTTCCTGGCCAGGACCCACAGCAACAAAGTAATAAAAAATTTTCATAAAATGGTGAGATGGGGTTTGGGGAATCGTGTAACCTACCCTGTCATTTTACAGCTAGCTAAACTGAGACCCAAAGACATAAAATGAGTTGCCTAAGGTCACACAACTAACTAGTAGCAGACCCCAGATTAGAACCTGCTGTCCTGATCCCTGACCACACAGGGAAAAATAAGAATTCCTGGACCAATGGGGAGGATTGAGAAGTCCCCAACATAGCCAATCCCACTGCATCCTCCTCCCCTTTCCACTTTTATAGTCACAACATCAAAACCATATGCTCCACATCAAAGTTGAAGGCTAAGCAAACAAGCCTTCCTCTCAGGTGGAATGCGTCAGATATTCGGAGGAAACCTCTTACCAATCCAAACAGAGCAGGCTGGTCAGAACACTTTTGATTTTTTCCTATTGTTTATTGAACCATGCTATGCAGGCCTGAGCCCACCTTGACATAAATATAGGGCAGTGCAAGGAAAGAGCTTCCTCCCAGGCTGCAAGAAGGCCACGTGTCACTAAGGGAATTCACTCTTAATTGCAGAGGCTCTTCCACCTTTCTAGGGCCATTCTTTTCTACATCCTCTCAAAATACACTTATTGGGTCTGACACCATTTGTCAGATCTTGTGCTAGAAGCAAGTGCCACAAACATGTATTGAAGGGAAAACCACTTTCAAAGAGTCTTCATTTTGTCTTGTAAGAAAATCACATCTACATCTCCTGGATAAACTCCATGAGTCCAAAGGAATTGACTTCATTACTTGTGAAAACTGAAGCAATGAGATTCCACCCTGGCAGGTCAACCAGACCTAGAGTTGCCAACTCAGTGACCCAAGGCTATAAATTTATTTAGGACATGGAATTTGTCCACTCCTCTTTATAACCTTTTTCCCTTTCTCAGAGCCAAACACAGTGTCTTGCACACAATAATCACACAAATGTTTGTTGAGTGGAGAAAAAAAATGAATGAATATTCCATGTCTCCTTCTACTCTCCATGTCCTATTTTCCCTTTTTAAAAGAGCCACACATTTTTCTGTGTTGTAGTCTCCTGGAATTGCAGTTGTTCTTAAGAGCTGAAAAACTGAGAAAGATTGAAAAATGAAACACGGGAGAAGAAGAAATTCAACCTTAGAGGATTTGGTTCCTTAAGTTCCTCAGTTCACCTCTTTCAACAGCTGGTTTCTCCTAAAAGAAAGGACAATTCAACACAACTGTTTATGATGCCTTGGGGTCCCCAGGAGTGTGCCTCATGTAAGGGAAATAACAGCATTGAAGATAAGCACTTCCCTTCAAAGATATTCATCTACCTTAGGTGACAAGTTTCGCATGCATGAAATAATCAAAGACCCACAACAAATGACAAAAAAATTAATCAGGAGGGTCCTACTGGGAAGAATTTATGGAAGTGGAAGATCTCAAAGAGATCTTGGAAAAGAAAGGATTTATATAGTTGGAGTCTAGAACCTCCTAGGAAAAGGGTGGGGTGTAGGAATCAGTATCTAAGCACCCATCATGTTGCTGCTACATTCAACGAGTGTATACATTATTCCCTTTAATCTGCCTGTGGTCATGCGAAGTAGCTGTTGTACTCATTCCTACTTCATTTGTTTGCTTTTTTTGTTCTTGTTGTTTAGTTCTGGGGGTTTTATTGATTGTTTGGTTGAATTTTTTGGTTCAGAAAGCCTTTGCTCTTTATAGCAACCACTTGCTCACAATATTTTTCACCAAAACTATAAAACCACGGGGCTGGCATGGTGATTCAGAGGTTGGAGTGCATGCTTGGCACGCTTGAGAACCCAGCTTCAAACCCCAGCACCACATACACAGCTAAGTATCGGAGAAGCAAAGCCCAGATGAAAAAATAAATAAAAGTTGATTCTTTCTCTCTCTCCCTCTCAAAAAAAAAAAAAAAAAGATGTAAAGCCATTCTTCTCTGATCTTCATCATCATTTTTTTAAAGAAAGAGGGACAGTGAGAGAGAGAGAAAGAGAGAAACAATTTTATTTAGTTTTTCATGTGGCTTTGGTTCCTCCTGTACTTTGTTGTGTACATGATGCTGGGGTTGGAACTTGCATACTTTCACATGCCAGGCAAGCACCATAACCACCAAGCCACCACTCCAGCACTGATCTTCATCATCATTTTGATGAGTTTCCACGTAATGAACAGCAACAATGTGCTAGGTGCGGGGCTGAGTCACTGCTCCATTTCAGTCCCCCACCAATACAATGAATTTAAATATGTTACCATTGCCCCCACATTGCAGATGAGAAAACTGAGGTTCAGAAGCAAAAGTCTCCCAAATCACACAATTACTAAGAGGCAGAGCTGAGATGCCAACCCAGGCAGCCTGACTCCAGCTCTTGTTGTGTCAGAGACACTGATTATTGTTTGAGATTCTACCTGCCGGGAAGTGCGGAGTGACAGCTGTCAGGGACAGAACAAAAGGCAAAATGTACAAGCAGGGAAACGATTTGGTTTTACAGGACCTTGTAAGGTGCTGAGGTAGTAGCTGTGGAGGGAAAGGACACTCCAAGCAGGCTTCAGTCTGAGATAACTCATGAAGGGAATAAATTTTAGGAGTCATTGGACAAACATGCCATCTCAAGGCCATGACACCAGCAGATTGAGCACTGGTCCAGTCTGGGCCCATCTGCACATCTGCCGAGCACCCCAAAAGCAACTGTGGTCCCTGCAGTTCTTCCATTCCTCCCAAGTGATGGATGCCAGACACTGTGTCCTTCTCATGAGGAAATATATCTTGGAATATGATCTCTAGTTAGAGTACATGTTACTGCTTTTACAGGTTGTGAGTGGAATCCCATAGACTCTCGCTTTCCTTCTCTCCCCGCACCCCTCGCCCCCGGCTCCTCATCCATTCCCAGCTCAGTGTTCCTCCATAAATCACCAGCCCAACAGAGCCAAGTTCTGCTTCCCCCTCTTTAAGTCTGAGGGCATTTATTCCTGCTGATAAACTGGATTTAGACAGCTTCACAAACTCCCAACTGTGGCCAAGATTATGAAGGTGAAATATTCATTGAGCTCTGTCCTGTCAAGGAGAAGAATGTACAGTATAGGCTCACACTGGCATGTTTCCCACCCGTTACTGTCCAAGGGAGAATTACTTTTGTCAGGGACTGGAGCTGTGTTTGGGGGTTGGCTGGAGATATAAGTCAGGATGATTACATTGGTGCTTCCCAGCAAACCTCCAGAAAGGGAAGCCAACACTGCAGACTTCTATTTCAGCCCCTGGGTTCACCGCAGTCAATAATGCTTTTCCACCATATCAATACTGTACATCTAGTCATGCCTTTCACCCTTTCTGCACATTCTGTAGGGGTGGCCAGCATCTCACCTGCTTTTTAACTGATGAGAGTGGGCACAATGGCCAGAGCCAGAGCTCAGGCCATGCTATAGTATCTGGTATTTCTTTCTTTTTGCAAGATCCTAGCCAAATCTTACTATAGAGTAGCTGCCTTGTATGAGATACCAGGAAATGGTGCTCATTGGTGGGACATACAAGACTGAAAACTAAAACATATATTTCCAAGGGGAGTGGGAGTAGGAAAGGAGGCAACTCCATGAACTCCTTCCCTTTCTCAGAAGTTTCATGCTGTTTATGGATACCCAGCAAAGCTCAGGCACTTGCACAAGGGACCACAGGACCACTCTGAGGAGCCCCATGTGAGAGGGAAGTAGAAGGGCACAGGCAGTCCAATTCCTCGGAGGCCGTGCTTGGGAAGATTCCACTGCCCTGTGTTATTCCCATGCCCACAGAGGGCCTCCATGATTGATGGAAGGCAGGTGCCTGGAGCAAGAGGAGCTTGGTGACTCCTGATGTTACGCATATTTACATCGGCATCCACTCCACATTTATCTTACTGGCATGGCCAACACCACAGAAAGACAGGAAAACACCCAGCACCAGAGTAAAAAGCTTGTGGGAAAGTTCTTCTGAAACTAGACATGGTCAGACAGAGAGGAAGCAGGAAGACCTACGGAGTCCGGGGAAAAGCACAGATTTCACAACCAGGCAGACATGGAGTCAAATTCTGTCTCTGCCCTTGATCAGCTGTTTGACCTTCAGCAAGTGGCCCACTTTCTTTAAGATCCTGCGTTGTGAGGATTAATAGAAATAATGTCATCAACAAGGTCACAAGACCTCCTGAGCCATGAGGGAGTGTTGGCTCTCATTCCTAAGGAGCAGAACAGAAGGGAAGAGCAGTATCTTCCCTGCCCCCTACCCATGCTATCTGCTGGTCTGCTAGATTTGCTGACCATCGGAGCATCTGTGTTTACTTCCTCTTTGTAACACTTTGATCACATCACTCCCTATAACATATAAGCTAAGAAACTCAGAGAGAGTCTGGCTAATCCAAGCTCAGCATGGAGCCTGGCTTGCCCCTCCCTGCTCCCTCTCTTCCTGGACATCATCAAGCCTCAGCCTGGTCACACCACTGCTGCTGCTGCTGTCCCTGGACACGTCCCTGGACACACCTCAGGCTCTCCCACTGAACTCTGCCCACTCACGGAATAGAAAAGGAAGGAATGTCCTTGTCTACCTCACACAGATTATTTTCAATAAGAAAATAATTACTGATTACTCTATGCAGACGGTATAAAATTCTGAGTACAAGAATTTATTACATAGTATACATTAAGACTGGTATGCTCTATAATTGCTTTTCAGATGGTACATCTGTTTTATGCACTCTTCTAGAAATATGATATATTTCACAATTATGTAAAACGTTATAACAGTTAGCCTCTCATTCCAAACCCTCCGTCTACTTTCTCTAAAGCAACCACTATGAACTGTCCCCTGTGTGCCCTTCTGGAAATTTTCTAATCGTATATAAATACACACATCCAATTGTCACTCAAGTGAAAGTATGCTGTACACAGCATTCTTTGATATTTGTTTGTTCTTTTTTGTGCTACTGTGAATCAAACCCAGGACCCCATGCATGCAAGGCAAGTGCTCTACCACTGAGCTACACCCCCAACCCTGCCTTGATTTACTTTTTACTTATCATTATATTTTGGAGATTTTGTTCAACATCAGCACATTGAGAGTTCCATTATTCTTTTTAATGACTAGATGGGATTCCATTACTTGGATATCCTGTACTTTTTTAACCTGATTTCCATTGATGAACACTTGAGTTGTTTTTAATCTCTTGCTGCTACTAATAATGTTATAGTAGATTATCTTATCCATGTGTATTTTACCATATGTCAGTTTGTATCATAAATTCCTAGGATTTTGAACACTGTGTCAAATTGCTTCTTAAGTAAATTTTATCATTTATACTCTGCATACCAACAGTGGGTTAGTTTCTCCATTCTAGTAGGTTGTTTCCCTACCTTATCAATATTTGTTACTACAATACTGTGTATTGAAATAATGTATGCAAAAGTGTTATAAACTGTGAAGTTCCATCAGTATCCAAGTGGAATGCTGAAAGCTGTGTCCTCCTAAGTGCCCACTCTCAGCCCAAGGTCACTGCTTCCCTCCTTCCTCTCCCACAGCAGTTCATCTCTAGCCACAAAGGTATACTGTCCTATTAGACTGTGAGATTAGTTTGCTCAATTTTTACCTCCTGAAGCTCTTTGTACAAAATAAAAGACTTGCAGGGTTGAATTTGGTTCCTACCAACCCCACTTTCTTGGCTCCTGATGGACCTCTGATCAGGCTGGCCGGGAAAGATCTGAGGCCCCTGGATATATCCAGGTTCTCTCCATTGTCCCATGCATCATATTCTTGGTGTCTGGTAGTTTTTGTCTCACCCTGTGTTTCTTAGGAATTCAGATCATCTCTGCTATTTTTCATGGATCCAAAATGTACTTGCCTGTGTATATGAGCCCCAGCAGGAGAGAGACGTTTCATCCTAGACTTGTGTTTAGCAGTTACTGACTTTAGTTTGGGGAGGGGAAAGCAAACAGGGTAAATACTTTTCTTCCTTTTCGCTGCTATCCCACCACAGTGGACAGGGCTCTGGCTCTAGAGTCTCACAGACTGAGCCATTCCTGCATTTGATTTGCAGTGAAGACAAGGGTGCTAATGTGAAGCTTTGCAGACTTTAGAAAAGGTTTTCCCAAATAAGTTTCACTGGTGAGATTTTTTTGTAAAAAAACAAAACAAGAAAACACTACCCCCGACCCAGCAGACTTGGCCCCTTGCTCTGTAACACACACACCCCACCCCCAAGTCTGTCTTCCCGAGTCTTTAGGAAGGGGAGGCGCTCCTGGAATTTCTCTGCTTATCTCAGAAGCAGATCCAGATGTGTGGCCGCAGTGCCGACTACGCATGTGCAATCCACTCCTTCCCCCCCCCCCCACCCTCCTTCCCTCTTTCAGACTGCACCCAGGGGACCTTTCCGGCAACTCCTTTAAAATTGGACCAGTAGTCATTCCTGGGCTCCAGCCTTGCAGCTCGCGCTAGCCTCTCTTCAAGCGAGAGGAGGTCCAGGTGGAGATAGGCACCAAGGCCTGGGCGACTGCCAAACGACAGTGCTCTGCTGCTCAGTCCAGATACACCCACCCAGTATCCGTCTTCCTGGAGTTGTCAGTGTTCCCGGGCTTTCAGATCATGGCAGCACAAACGGAAACTCTGCCGCGCTCCTCCTTAAGACCCCCATCTCTCTGTGTCCCCACCACCAAGTTGCCCAGTCTTGGGCCAGGAATCAGGATGCCCAGCAGAAAAAGCAACCCACGTGGAGCGAACAGGCTGAAGACAGGCTGCTGTGCTAAAATGACCTGAGTCTTCTTTTTCCTTCTCCTTTTGCTCCACATTCCCTAACTCTTCATTTTTTCTCCCTGTCCGTAGTCCCTACTGCCCCTTTTGTTCTGTGAAATTCTCGGTCTCCCAGTATATTTTCATTTGCCTTTTTTCCTCCTTCTCCTCATCCTCCCTCCTCCTTTCTCTTCTTGCTCGTTCTCCTCCGTTTTCCTTCCCTCCTTCCCTCCACTCCTGGACTCCCACTCCATTTCTGACTTACTGAGCATTGGGAATCACTTGTTCTAGAGTCAAAGCAAAACCTTGTAAGGACTCTTGGGGTGGGGCGGGATCCAGCCTCTTGCTGGGGGGTGCCATTTATGAAAAAGGAGTTGGGATGAGTGTGTGTCATTCATCCATCACTGACAACTGCAGGCATCTGCATGTCCTCCTCCACAGCTTTCCACCCTCTGCCTCCCTCTTTCTTCGAGAAATCCTTTCTTCCTCATTCCCCAGACTCAACTCATAGCCTTTATCTCCCAATCCTACCCAATCCTGCATTCTTTAGTGCCTTTCTGGGACACAATGGATCAGGGAGGTTGATGACAGCAATAGCACACTAGAACATTTTAACAGATCTGCCCAAGGAGAGAAAGGTCTGTCACAGTGTAGAGGGAGTTTGCCGTGGTGGGATGTATTCAGCCAGAGGTTTTGGGTTGTCAAAGGCAACCAAGCATCAGGCAGAGAAAGAGGGGAGCTCAGCAGAGAGTGTTGGTCTAGATGCCCTTTTATGCGTTACAATCCATTCTATGCCAAGTCTTCAGGATATAAAGTTGCAAGGTCCACAGCTTGAAGTTGCTCCCAACTCTGAAAGAACTTTACTTCAGATTTCCCATGGTTCCTTTTTTTTTTTTTAGTTCAACATACTCTTACATGTTGGAGGGAATTGTTGTTGCATATTCGTGCATGCATGGATATTGACATAGTGAGATAGTAAGTTAAGGCCAATCCTAGACCAGGATCAACTTCATCCATTCCCCCAACTTGTGTCTCCTCTGTAATCCCACCATACTATAGTTTGAAATGAACATATGCATGTATAATAATTGTTGACAATCTGAGTTTCTCTGCCTGCCTGTGCATAGGTAGGCTTCTAATGAGAGTTTGAGTATTCCCCATTGTATTGATAACCTCCCTTATCGCTCCCTCCTCTAGCTGCCTCCCTCCCTTCTTCCACCTTCATACGTAAGGTTCCGCAGTTTATGTGGAGTTTCAACTATGGTGAGTTTATTACTTAAACTCAGCTAACTATCATCCTGTCACAGGTTTTACACTAGCTTACACATATGAGAGAAAACTTTTGGCCCTTAAGTCTCTTAGTTTGGGATGTTTCACTCAGCATAATTTTTTCCATATCCATTCATCTGGCTGCAAGTGCCATGATATCGTTCTCTCTAATAGCAGAGTAGAACTCCATTGTGTATATATATACCACATTTGTTAATCCATTCATCCAGCAAGGGGCATCTGGGTTGCTTCCATAGTTTAGCTATTGTAAATTGAACTGCTATAAACATTGATGTAGCTGTATCTCTGTAGTATGCTGATTCTAGCTCCTTTGGGAAAATACCTAGGAGTGGGATAGCTGGGTCATCAGGTGGTTCCAGCCATAGTTTTTTGAGGAGTCTCCACACTGCTTTTCAGAGTGGCTGTACAAGTTTGTAGTCCCACCAGCAGTGTGTTAGTGTTCTTTTCTCCCCACAACCCCTCCAGCATCTGTTATTGTTCCTATTTTTCATTTTTGCTACTCTAACTGGAGGTGGAATCTCAGTGAAGTTTTGATTTGCATTTCTCTGATTGCTAGTGATGTAGAACATTTTCTCACGTACATTGACTTTCTGTACTTCCTCCATTGAGAAGTTTCTATTCAGTTCCCTAACCCATTTCTTGATTGGATTATTTGTATTTTTGGTGTTCAGTTTTTTGAGTTCTTTGTAATTCTGGATATTAGTCCCCTGTCAGAGGCATAGCACGCAATGATTTTCTCCCTTTCTGTAGATTCTCTCTTGGTACTTTTGACTAAATCTTTAGGTGAGCAGAAGCTTTTCAGTTTAATGGCATCCCACTCATTGATTCTTGTCTTTAGTTCTTGAGCTATGGGAGTCTTATTGAGGAAGGAAGTGCCTACACCAATGTCGTGGAGTTTTTATCCTGTTGTTTTCTTCTAGTAATTGTATAGGTGCTTGTTTGATTCCTAATTCTTTGATCCATTTTGATTTGATTTTTGTGCAGAGTGAGAAATAGGGATCTAGTTTCAGTTGTTTGCATATGGCTGTCCAGTTTTTCCAGCATCATTTGTTGGACAGGCTATCTTTCCTCCACGTTATAATTTTGCCCATTTGTCAAATATCAGATGGTTAAAAACTTATGGATTTGTCTCAGTATCTTCTATTCTATTTCATTGATCTTCATATCTGCTTTGATACCAATACCATGGTTCCTAATTAATCCCAAGAGGAGGGGTCACTTCAAAAATTTAAAAATTTCTGTACCTGTCCCCTTTAATTCTCAAGCACCTCTACATTTTTAAGCAACCCACCTGTATTAAATGCCTACTGAGCATGGGGCATGAGGAGAAGCAAATGTTTTCATTTTTTTCTTTTATAGTATTCCCACATCTATTATTTCATCCTTCTCAAGAAACTGACTGTGCAATTGTAAAGTGAGGAATATCTAACCCTAAGGAGGATAGATACCTCAGAAATGAAACTAGAAAGTTTACTGCAAGAGATGCTGAGGTGGGCAGTTGACACAATCTGAACAGGGCAAGAATTTTTTTAAAAAAAATAAGACAACTTAGAACAAACTGTCATAGCAGGGTGATAGGGATTTCCGGCTTAGGTTGCTATATGTAGATGACCTGAGACCTCAAGCAAAACCATAGAAAGGAACTGCCTTGGCCTTTTGTTACCCAGAAATAAATCATTCATCACTCATCCCCCCATGACTCTCTCTCTCTCTCTCTCTCCCCTGCCTTGCAATGCAAAGCCTCATTGAACAGCATTTATCCTCAGCAAAGAAAGAAAACACAGCATCTGGCAGAGGGTGGCTCTCTCTCTTTCCATTACCATTGCTCTTTTCTCCACACAGACCAGATATGGGGGTAAGCACTCCTGAAAAGTTCAGGAACAAATCATCAGGCAGCTATTCTTCCTGATGGACACTCAGTGTTCCACTAAAGCAAAGCAAAACACCCAGTGCCATTTATTCTTCTTCTTCTTTTTTTTTTCAGGGCTGAGGACCACACTTGGGGCCTTGCACATGCTTGACAAGTGCTCTGGCACTGAGCTAAATCTCCAACCCCCCATTTATTCTTCTCATAGTAGTCTATAGTCAGATTCTTTTAAACTTGTAATTTCTTCAATGTCATTATACTTTAAGGCCTGCTTGGGCAATAGAGTTGTCTCTGATTTGATGGAAGAGTAAATAGAGGCAGAATTCAAACAAACAGCAATATTTATACCAGTAGGCATCCTTGGCTTTGGGGTCAGATAAACCAAAATTTAAAATTTTTTATTCACTGTACATACAGAAGGGTTTATGATAATGGTTATAACAATGCCATAAAGATTCAAGAGATATTTCATCTGAAGCACTGAACACAACTCTTGACTCAGAGTCAATGGTCAGTAATGATAATCTTAAAAAATGTAGAGCAAGTATGTACCAGAAAGTACACTGGAGTGGGGAAGGGAAGAGTGCTAGGATTTTTGAGTGCTTCCTCTGGAGTTCTAAAACAGACATGGGTAGAACTCCAACAAGGAACCCTTTCTTCTCAGGGCATGAAATGTGCTAACCATCTCTTTATCTACAATTTTAGAGAATTCATATAGACTCAAAGAGATGTGGAAGACAGCCTTACAAGTGTTTACAAAAATTAGCGTTCTGGGAGCTAGAGTGGTAGCTCAGAGTTTACAACACTTGTACTAGGACATGGGTTCAAACCCCAGCACCACGTACACAACTAAGTGTCAGAGCAATGAAAGCCACATGAAAAACTAAATAAAATTAATTCTGTCTTTCTCTCTCTCTCACTGTCCCTCTTTCTTATAACAAAAATAGCCTTCTGGTTCCAGGAAAATTTTAATTTATTTTACTTCAAAAGTATTTGAATATAAAATCAAATACAAAAAATGGCAGGAAAATGGCAGCTTGTGTTGTATGATGGTGAAATACTTGGTAAAGCTACATCCAGCAATCACTTGGATGATTAAAAATATATATCTAATGAACTTGTAATCTTGGACAGAGTGTTAAGAAAGTAAGTTGATTTATTTCAGCTCCAAACCATAAAATGGAAACATGGTTTGCAACAAAGATGGTAAAGTCGAATACTTGTGACTGAAGAGATTATAGAACAGAGGTATTTATTCCCTCTTCTCTCCATTTCCATAGTGGAGTATACATCCTTGCCCCTTGTCCTTGGGCTTGTCCACGTGACTTATTTTGACCAATGGAATGTTACCAAGTACAAAGTAACCAAAGCTTAGAAAGCACTCACACAATTGAACTTGTTCTCCTGTGTTTCTGTTGTCATCTTGTAAAGAACCTACCCATCTGGCCTGGTGATGAAAAGAACTAGAACTGCCCCAGCTTGGTGTCATCTGTATCAGCTAACCCAGAAAGGCATGAGCTAAATAAATGTTCTATGATATGTGAGACCTTGTGATTCTTATGTAGTATTAGTGAACCAATAATTGATTAAAGGATATAGAAATGGCTACTACTGACAGACATGGGGTTTTGCTATAATCAAAAACTAAACTGCATGGCACTGGTCATCACAACTGGACAGGAGCTAGACACCAGAAAAATGATAAGAGAATTATTATAGAGGCCAGAAAAATGGCAGCTTGTTTAACATGGTGGTGAAATATTTGGTAAAGTCACATCCAGCAGTCACTAGGATGATTAAAAACATATATCTAATGAACTTGTAAACTTGGATAGAAGTTGAGAAAGTAAGTTGATTTATTTCAGCTGTATATATAATACTATAGAAAGGGAGAGAAAGAGAGGGAGAGAGAAAGGGAGGCAAGTTTAAGAAAGAATTGATCAAATCCCACTCCAAATTTAGAAGGAATACAAATAAAATTATTCTTATCTCCAATCTGTCTTCTCATGAAAATTTCACAAATTACAATATAGTGTAGATCAAATTTAATTATAACACAGACCAAACACAGGAAGCTGCCAATAAAGCAGGGGAAGTCTAGGATAAGACTAAGTTAAGGGTGTATGGGTCTATCTAAGAACCTTAAAAGAACTAAGATGATGCCTGTAGAGTCTCTGGCCTGAGCAAAATACTTTCTAGAATCTTAAAAGCACAGTGACTGCAGAAACCATGGAAATGCACCTCCCATGATTCCAACTGTTGGAGCATAGTTAACAGACAGCTCCAGCTATTGAGACCTCAACTTACTTTAACTTTGAGGCCACAGCTATTCCCAGCCAATGACCCAACATGAAGGAACTCCAAGCAGGCCTGAAGACATGAACCATCTCTAAAAATCAATTTGGCTTGAGCATTCCACAATGGCCTTTGCTCTCTAAGGAATTTAGTACAGGCGAAGATGCTGTTTCCCAAACTTACTTCCTTTCCTTTCACCATCATCAGGGGACAGATCTGGATCCCAGCCTCCCTCAGCTCCCTCCTCATTTTCTCGATCCCCATATTGGCACCTGCTTTTCACAGGACACTGTTAGCACAAGGTGTCGCAGGAATGGCCCAAGGAAAAAGAAGTGGTTAGATGGGAATTTGGATTCTATCTAGTTCATCCTTGTTGATAGAGCACAGATAGCTTCTAGTACAAGATGATGGCTCAGATTGCTAAACTGTACCAGAGCAATGTCCCAGTCAAGGGAATGTAGAGTTTTTTTAAATGTGGAAGAGAGCAATGCCTACAAAAAGAACAAAGTTGACTAAATATTGTTCAATTATAAAAATGTCCTGAAAAGTGACATAAAAATGAGAAAGGTGGTCTATTATCATGTGTTAAATCCAGATAAGGTGTAATGTTATACAACCTAATACTTTTTTAGAGATATTGTGGGTAAGGGAAGGGAGGGATACGGGTGGGTAATTGGGGGGGGGGCACTTTTTGTATTATTTTGTTAAAAACTTGTATCGTTGTTCAAAAGTTAAAAAAATAAAAAATAAAAATTAAAAAAAATGACCTTCCGAGTAGGTAAGCAAACATTAATGACCTGAAAAAGTTGAAGGTCATTAACAAATACTAGCCAAGTGTGAGAGCCACAGGGCTTCTTTGGGAGCTCCCAATAGGACCCTTATCTCCTGCAGTGGAGGAACAGGATATGGTCTGATGGGAGAGGAAAGAAACCATACACTGAAAGAACTGCAAGAATTGACCTGTAAGGACCAGAGTACTCCTGGGATTACATGTGGAAGGCATTTTATCAAGATGACCTTCAGAGTGGGTAAGCAAACATTAACAGACTTTAGTAAACTTTCTCTGATTAACAGATTTAAGAAGTACCCCAGGAGATGGAGCCAACAGCTACTGGAATGGCTCTTACAACTATAGGAAAATTATGGCCACTCACTAACTTGGGAAATATCCAACTTGCCCAAGTAGGAAGTAGAGGAAGGCATGAAGAGGCTAAGGGAAGTGGCCATGCTTAAGTGAATATATATGAGGCTGGATGCTGGACACCAGATTATATTCCATACAAGGATCTCAAACACCCACTCTTCACCTAGGCCACTAAATTGTTGCGCAGATTCTGGGGACCAATGTTGCTAGATGGAGCAAATGAAAATAAAGATTGCCTAGTTAAATTTGAATTTCAGATAAGTAACAGTGTTTGGGTTTTTTTTGTGGTCACTGTATTATTTTTGTTTATTTTTGTATAAGTACACCCAATGAAGAAGCATTTGGGGCATATTCATACTTTTTAAAAGAGCCACTGCTTCTCTGAAATTCAAATTTAACTAGATATCCTGTATTTTCTAGCAACTGTAGTGGTGGCTTTCCTCTGTGTGGTTTATGGTAGAAAAGATGGTCACAACACAGGGCTTATTAATATCTACATGAATGACAGGGACTCAAAAAAATAGACAGTAAGAGTACTGCTTAATATTTATAGTACAAAGTAAGCAAGACTGGAGAGACAGAGGCTTAGAAAGAAGAAAATCATCTCAATTTTTTTTAAAAAATACAATTCCTTGCTCAATTGCCAGATCTGACTGGAACTCCTTGGCACCACCATGACAGATACCTACTGTGTGATTCTCCAGAGGGTTCTCCAGCTGTATACTCATATAACTATGTACCAAGAATAGAGATATAACTAGAATTTTCCAGGATAATTGAACATAGAATATAAGCTGTCATGGATACCCAGAGACCCAAAGCATGGTAACACCCCTTCTGTTGGAACTAAGGGCTTCGGAGTCAGGAAATAAATGTAGTCCTGACATACGTACAGCTCACAGTGGGTACTCTGGGTCCACAGAAATACACAGTCCCTTAGCATATAACTGGAAATGCTATTTTCTTGGCTGTTGGAATATTTCTTACATTGGGTCCCTAGGTTATGGAATAAGAGCTAAAAGCATAGTAGAAAAGATTAACTGGTAACTTCTGAATTGTTAGCCTCAAAGTGTTACCCTCCAAACCAAAGTGTCATCGACCCTGGGGAGTGGAGGGATTATAGACCCTATGAAGATTCAGGGATCAGCTACCTTGATTTAGTTTATAGGGGCTCAGAGGTAAAGAGGTGTACCAGGATGTCCCCTCCAGAAAAATTATATCTTATATACCCTACCACAAAGAAGACTGTCTTCTTTAGGTTTTGGAGGCTACACAGTCCTTACCTAGAAGTATTGCTCCGTCTTTCATCCCTCAACGTGCACAGGACATTGATTCCAGGACTCCCTGAAAATACCAAAATCCACAGATGCTCAGACCCATATATAAAATGACATAATAGTTGCTTATAACTTACACAAACCAATCATATACTTTAAACCATTTCTAATTGCTTAGGATATTTAATACAATGTAAATCTTATTATGTAAACAGTTGTTATACTGTGTATATAAATAGTGGCAAGGTAAAAAAATGACATCTGTTCAGGTTCAATACAGATGCAACCATCATAGTCTTAACTATATAGTCCAAGACCTGTAATTGATTAAATATTCTGGTATGGAACCTGATGATATGGAGGACTGGCTGTACTGAGTGGCATGGGAGGCCACCAGCCTTGAGAGAAGTCCAGAGAAGGAAAGGTCTCTACAATAAGTCCCCAGGCCTTGGTGCCAAAACCCTGACACTCAGGCCATGTGAGTGTTCCAGTGTGTTGTGGTGTCAGTGTTAAGAAAAGATGCAGCATAGAGATTATGATGAGTCCCAGAGGAAAGTCACTATGTAGGCCTCTGGGATTCTGGTGCAAGGATCTGGCATTGGGAAATAATTCTTGGAATATTATCAAGATGTGGTAGAGATGGAATGCTAGACAACAGGCCCCCATGTGAGCACACACTTGGAACTGTCTGTTGAGATGAGTCGTGCTAAAAAGTTAAAAAGTTCCTGATCCCAGGGACTATCCATATGAAGTGGAATGAATATTTCTGGGATGGAGCCTGAGCTGGCCAAGGGCATGAGTAAGCTGTATGAGCAGTGGCCCAGAGTCAAGCCATTATATGTCTCTGGTCACTTGTTAAAGCATCAATACCCTGTCTCTCTCCCTTAGACCCCAAATGTCATGTTGTAAGGAAACCTAGGTGAATGGAGAGGCTACATGCAGAGGCTCTGGCCAACAGCCCCAACCAAGCACCAATGTTGGACAGTCTTGAGGTGATTCTAGCTCCAGCATTCCAGGTTTCTAGTCTTCCAGATGACATTGCCCCAAACACAAGGAATCAGACAAGGCACCCTAATGTGCCTTGTCCAAATTCCCAGCCCGCAGTAACCAGATTAATTTGCTGTTATTGTTTTGAGCTAAATAATATTTAGTTTGGGAAATGCTTTGTTACACAGAAGTATATAACTAATGTATTATTAACAAAATTTAATCCTAAGGAAATAATCTAAAATTGGGCAAAACCTTGTCAACTACCCAAATGCTCAGTTGCAAGATGAATTTTAATGCTTCATAAAATACAGCCAGAAATAGTATATTTTGATTAATCATTCTTGGTGGAAAAATTTCACCTTTAGCACAACCTTGGAAAAATAGTTGATACTGAGATTTTAAAAGGCAAACTTAGAGGGCTGGAGCGGTGACTCGGTGGTTACGGCGCTTGCCCAGCATGTGCAAGTACAAGAAAGAGTTCAAGCCCCAGCACCATGTACACAACAAAGTCTCACAGCAACGAAAGCTGCATGAAAAACTAAATAAAATTGTTTCTCTCTCTCTCTTTCTCCTCTCACTGTCCCTCTCTCTTAAAAAAAAAAAAGCCAATCTTACAAAAGAATGTTGATTTCCTTACATCCCCACTAACTCAACTCCTTTTGTTTTCACCAATTTAGTAGGTACCTCATTTTTATTGTGTATTTATGATTGCTCTGAGGTTGAAGATTCCTTCAAATATATAGAAGCTTTGTGTATTTCTTTTATAAACTGATTTCTCCCCATTTCTTTTGTAATGTTTATTGTTTTTCTGACTAATATACAATATTTTTCAATGTTCACAACATCATTCCTTTGTACACACTGCAAATTTTCCCAGTGTTGTCATGTGTGTTTTCATTTCATTTCTGGTGTTCTTGCCTTTTAATTAAACCCAAATGTTGGGATCACATCGTGTTTGCTGTGTGCTGTGGGAACTGCAAAGGAAGCAGAACCTATATTCTTCACCCCAATTCTCTTAGGATGCAGTTTGATGATGTCAATCATGCATACATGAATCACCAAGTGAGAAAGATTAAAAGCCAATGAGGAATGCGTTATAAAAGTCAGATATCATGACCAAACAAATTTGGGAACCGTTAGAATAAACAATGTTCAAAATATACCTTTACCAAAGGACAGCACAGAACCTTTAGTATGTAAAGTGTATGGTAGCTTTTGAGGTGCTTGAGGCCTGGGAGGTAACGATACAATGCACCATTTGAGGTTGAGACAAGTTTTCTGAAGGAGGAACAGGTTAACCTGTGCTGTGAAAGATCTGTAGGCTCTGACTTGATAAAACAGGGAGACGTTACAAGTAGGCATTCAGGAAGGCAGAAAAGGCCAGGACTAACACAGACAACACCAATCCCTAGAAAATCAATAGGACAGGATATGAAAAGGAAGGACAGGGCTATTCCATTCGTTTTGTTCTCACTGCCTGTCTTTCCTTGTGTGTCTTTCCAATTTCCTTACAGGAAAAGTGATCCAGGCCCATTTCTCTGGCCCATGTTGTCTGCTTCCTGGAATCTGTCAGCTCTTCAACCCTGTGCCTTGGGGAGAGGCCCAAACAGACAACCCTCCCTGAGGGAGGAGGCCCTGCCTCCTGTGACTCTGGGTAAGGTTTCCCTGACAGCCTTCCTTTTGCACTCCCTCCCTTCCCTTCCACCCAGGTTTAGGCATAGAGTTCTCTGGCATCGATGCCTTTTAAATATTTGCAGAATGCTCTCCCACGCCCCTCAGTTGGTGCTGAGGTCAGGCCAGCAAGTTCTGCTCATTTCGGGTTTACTCATAAATCATTCTGTCCCTCCCCTTCAATGCTTCAGTGGCTCTTCCCTCCCATGCCTGTGGAGGCTTCTCAAAGTTCAGTGCTCCTTTTTGTCTCCAGGGAAGAACCTGTTCCCACCACTGGCCTCTGAGAAACCCAGACTGCAAAGCCTTCTCTTGGAGGACTGATACTGTTTCTCTATGCTCCAAACCATGACAGCCATCTGAGCTCACCAATGCCCTGGGGTCACTCTCTTGCCTCCACAGATGTCCAATCCCAGACAAAACTGACTGGAATGGGACTTTATCATGAGACATGGGGTGGAGAGTCAGGGCACCAGGGTTACTCTCCAGACTTAACTTGCAGTTTCCATAAGCCACTGACTCTTTCCTGCAGGGATATGACTTTCCTAATCACACAGTGCCCAGCCCTCAGCCCTCTTATAATAAAGTTGAAATGGGTACATACCCCTGGTGTCCAGCATAGTAAGAGAGCCAACCTCCAGGATGAGACTGTGGATGCCAGCCCCTACCATCTTTATCCCCATCATCTGCATCCCGAGGATCACATTTCTTTGAAATGAATATTTCTTCTTTCCAGAATTCCATGTAGGAAGCAACTATGAAATAACAGTAAGAATCAATACCAAATCCTGAACACTGAACTGGTCTCCAGAGCTACTCCCAATAAGAATTTCCACTAATATGCACCTACTCTTTGCTAGAGACTTAATCCTCCCGCTAAAGCCATGAAAACTAAAAAAATATCATACCTTTGGTACAGGTAAAGGACAAAGTCCAGAGAAATTCAGTAATTGACCCAAAGTTACACTCTAGTGGCAGAGTGAGGTTTCCAGAGCACTGCTGTACAGCCCCAACCTCCCTGACCTCAGAGCACCAGAAAGCCAGAGGACATCAACAATAGTTGAACATTTTGAAACATGAATGGGAAGCTATTTGACTTGGGGTTTTCAACCATGTTTCTGGAATCTTCTTTGCTGAGCTCCTTTTCCCGTATTGCCTCCTGGTATCACAGATGGTCATCCATAGCCAAATGTTTTGCATCCATTGATTCTGCATCTGCAGATTCAACCAAACACTGATTGAAAATATTCAGGAAAAAAAATCGTTGTCTATTTTGAAAATGTAAAAACTACTTTGTTGTTGTTTGTTAAAAACATAGTTTAACAATTATATAACATTAGGTATCATAACTTATTGAGAGATGATTTACAATATACAAGAAGATGTGTGTAGGTTACACAAATACTATACCATTTTATATAAGGAGCTTGAATATCTGCAGATTTGGATATCTGCAGGAAGTCCTAGAACAAATTCCCCTAAGATGCTGAGGGATGACAATATTAGGAGATAAGATACACAAGTTAAATAATTTTGAAACCTCCCAGAAGCTGCCCAGATTCATTATGTTCAGTCTAAATGCATGACAGGCCGCTTCTCAGTACAGAAATGGCAAATCTATTAGTTGTCTAATGGTTTAACTTATTTGTCATTTATATTCAAGAATCCAGTTGGTAAAACTAAAAGTTCAGGAAAAAATTAGACAATAATTCTCAAGGAAGGACAAACCACAACTGTTAAAGGCATGCGAAGATCTTGGGATGGGTAGGAGTCACTGGGACACAGAGTAGATGGTAAGGAACCACTGAAGCCTCTGCCCATTAGCAGCTCTTTCTTTAAAGCTGAGATCTAACTCTGACACAGGGAGTCTTAGGTGCCTGCTCATCCTGAAGATTGACAAAAGGTCCCTCCCGCTCTCTTGAGGGGCAGCAGCCAGAGCCTAGAGCCACCCCTGCCCCAGGGCCAAGGCTGTTGACCCCTTCAGACCCCTGACTGTGAATGCACAAAAGAGTCCCTTTGTTGTCTTTACACTGGGACCTTTTATTCTCCCAAAGACCAGGAGCTTCTGTGTGCACAGGGCCGCCTTCTCTCTTCCCAAGACACTTTGATCCTCCTCCTATTTCAAATCTTACTGGCTTTTCAACACCCTCCCAGACAATCAAGTTCTTTTCTTTTCAATGACCAAGCTGTTCTCCTATTTAGCCTCAATTCGGTCCAACAACCCTGGCTGCGAAGAGTTCAAGATCTCAAGAAAACAACAGAAATATCACATTTAGTTGGTTACTAACTGGATTGAATATAGAACATATTCCATAGAGCTCAGAAAACATTTATTGAATGAAAGAATGAATAAGTGAGTGCTGTGCTAAGGGGTAACGACAGCAAAAATCAGGGGTAAAGTATAAGTTGGTTTCTAGGAAATTATATAACATGGTTTCGTTCATGGGCAACTGGTCAACTCTGAATTTGCAGTGCTATCTTTGACTCTCCAATGTCAGGTTATGGTTCTTTTATATTCATTCTTTCCATTTTCTTTTCCACCACCCTAATTTTTTTTTGTACTGGGGATTGAATCCAGGGGCCCTTAATCATTGAGCCCCATCCCAGATCTTTATATTATTTATTTTGAGACAGGGTCTCACCAAGTTGCTCAGGGCCTCGCTAAGTGAGTGAGGCTGGCTTTGAACTTTTGATTCTCCTGCCTCAGCTACCCAGGCATGTGGCACCACACCCAGCTACCACCCTAATGTCTGTTATCCATAGGTAGTCCAGAGTTGGTCCTCTTTACCCCATTCTATTGCATCTCCTTTCAATTCTTTTCATCTATACTACATACCATCACTACCTCCATCTTTATGTAGTTCTACTCTGACCATATGTCACTCCCCAATTCAAAAATAGTCACAGATTTCCAGTGTTTCATGTGCAAACATCTTGCATCTCATCCTAGTCATCTGTGGTCTTCCTGTCTCTCAGTCATCACTGGGATCAGCACTGTATAGTAAAAAATGCACTTGATAATATGTCACGGACTGGGGTTCAATCCTGCCTGCCTTTCTTTGCCATGTAAACTTGGGCAAGTTATTTAAACTTTCTGGTCCTAGTATTCTCAATAGAAAAAATGAAGAAATGGAGTTTGACGATCCTATAGTCTCTCCCAATTCCAATATTGTGTAATTGTAGGAAAACTGCCACTTTTGCCAAACTGTTGCTGACTCAAAATATTCCTCTTTCCTAACTCCTAACTTTGCTCTTCTGGACATTTTTTTTTTACTTACAATTGCCCAATTCCCTTCTTTCCTCTAACCTAAATCATACACATTTTTCATTGTCCCTATGAAATCCTAATTTTCCATATCTTCTTTACCCCATCAAGAGTAAGAAGATCTCTCCTTCTGACCTAACTCCCACCATGCACATGATATGTGTCATACATGCATCAAATACTATCATTGTTCCACATCTATGTCCCTTGGTGATCCAACTACAGAGCTTCATGCTGCCCTTGTTACAGCAGGCAAATATGCGATGTCTGTTTCTCATTGGGAAGAGGACTGAAACAGCAATCAGGAAATCTCAATGCTCATCTGCACTCCACCAGTTAAGAATTAAGAACTCTACCAGTCTGCTTCTTAGTTTTCTCATCTGTAAATTAAGTGTTCAGGACAAGGATACCAGTTTATCTAGAAAGTTCCTCCCAGAGTTTGGTTTTCTGATTAAAGAAGCTTTTTGATATCTCGGTTTTAGATCTTTTCAGAGGCTTTTGTCTGGTTCTTGGCTGAGCAATAGAAGTTGGAATGTTCAAGTTAGGTACATCAGTGTCACACCCAGCTGGGGCCATCACTGAGATATATTAGAATTCAGCCGAAATGAAGGGTACAACGTCTATTTCCACGTTCCCTCAGCTGGAATGTCTATTTCCCTCAGAAATAGACTCTGTTTACCCAGAAAGATTTGGCATGAAAGGGCTCTCACTGTGTTCCTTTCCCTTAGAGATACCTGCCAGTACCAAAACTCTATTGCCAGCATCCTAATGACAAGAGCTTAAAAAGGTCCCAGAATATTCTCCTTGGTAGATGGGCTAGTGAATAAGTAGAGATTGCAGGCTCTTACATAGAAATCAGTATTCAATTCCTACTGATTCTCCCAGAAACATAATTATTTCTGTAAGTATTAGTTTCTGTTAGAGCTGGGAAGATGCTAGGGAGCTTTAAAGATTTATATCTTCATCCAGAAAAGAGAAGAAAATTGACCATCAGAATGACATTTCATCTGCTGGTAGGACTATCACAGTGTGTAATTACCAAAGAGTTAGTAAACTTATCCTCACTCCTTTATGTGGTCACACACACACACACACACACACACACTCACAATGCCACATTAGTGGCTCTTTATTATATCATTTTAGGCAAGACACAGCACTGTGACAAGATTTTATAGACATTAGCAGAATGTGCAGTGGGGGAAAGGCAATGAAATGGAACAAGAATTTCTATGGTAAATGCCTAGTTTTGTGCTGAGTCATTTGCCCCTGCCCTTTCCCTCTCCAGACAATAATAATAGCTATTATTTATTAAGTGCTTCAGAGTTGCCAAGCATTGAGCTGAGAGCCTCAGTACACACATCTCCCAGTAAACTATGGTAGGAGATGGTCACTGTTCTCATCTTCTTCTAGAAGTGGGAACTGAGGTTTGGAGGGAGCTAAGAAGTCAGAGTCACAGAGTAAGTAGCAACGCCAGGAGCAAAATTCAAACCTCTGTGACATGTAGCTATAACCACTTTAAAATCCAGCCATACTCATATCTTTTTGGCCTTACAGTTTCCCAATCTATTTCATTAGCTTGGATAAGTACAGATGGCCAGGATCACCCTAAGTTTGTCTTAAGTAGTTTCTCAGCAGCTATTCCTCCAAACTTAGCAAGAAACTTAGCCAAGGTTTCTCAAGGCCACTTAGCAAAATGCACTTTGCTTCCTTTCTTGATCTGGGAGAAAAGATTACCCCCTCCCACTAATATCTACCTATTCCCATTTCCCCATTAAGAAAAGAAAACAGACTGGGTATCTGGGATGGGATGAGAACCTGGTCCCATGCCAGCAAGTTTAAATACCTCCCGTCTGCTCAGCATCCTGTGAAGTGATAAGGGAAGGCGTGGCTGGGAGGGGGAGGTGAATCATCTCACCAAAAGTTCTTTTGTATGGAGGATGAATGTGGCCATTAATGCCCAGAAGCCTTCCTCTTCCAGAAAACAATGGAGCTCCACTGATTCTCTGACTCCCTTTCAGGCATCTCTTTTTGGCTGTCTGACCCAGCCCCATGATTGAGACTCAAGCTGTTGTCCCTGGCTCTGCAACTGGCACCCATGCCAGCCCAAAGAATGGATCTGGTCCCACAGCCTGTGGCTATCTATGGTGCTCTGAGCTCACCTTTTGATGAAGAAACCAGAAAACCAGAAGACTTGGTGTTTTAGACAGGCAACATCTCCTGGTACAAAGCAGACAGCTATCCTTCCAGATGCCCCAGAGAGCAGTCTTTCCCTTCCCACCACGTGAGCCTTCTATGAGTCACAAAGTAAGCCCCCACCAGACATTGAACCTGCTGTTGCCTTGATCTTGGACTTCCCAATCTCTAGAACAGTAAGAGATAAATTTCTGTTGTTTACAAATTACTTAGCCCATAAAGTATTTTGTTAAAACAACCCCAAATCACATAGCCAGTCAATGACAGAGCCAAGACAAAAACCAAGGACTCCAAACCCAGTCTCAAGATCTTTTTCTTCTGGCTCCAGTCCCTGTGGGATGACACTGGATCTTCCCATCAGGTGCCCTTCAAATGCCACCATCTGACTAGAGCTCTGCTGAAAGCCTGACCACCCTGCAGAGTCTCCTCACAACCCCCACTCCACCCCCAGCAATGGGGACAATATATGAATGCATTTTGCTTCCAGAGTCAAATATTTCCCTTTCTTCCTTCTTGAATGACCACTCAGGATGACTAGGAAAGAAGCCAATGGGCCAGCCTGTGCACTGCAAAGAAATATCATCGTTCAGCTGGGCCCCAATCCCTAGCACCTTCCCTAAAGCGTGGGTCATGAGCTACCCTGAGACTAGGCAGAGAGAGCATATCTCACCTGGGCAAACAGGAAAAGAAGGCAGACGGGAGTGGGAAGCAGTTGGAGTGTTTCCTAGAGAGGAAAGGAACCATGGGCATCTACAGTAGTACTGAGGAGTCAGCTGAAGTCCAGATGAGCTCAGAAATCCTCCTGGGACCCTGGGATATTGACCCAAGGCTTTGGGTGTACTGCTATCAGGAAAATCTTTGGAAGTCTTAACCAAACCCTTTGAGGACTTAAAGAACATGAAAGGAAGGAGTAGAGGAACTGAAATTGCATTTGAGCATTGTGGTTACCTGAAAAGACTGGGTTTCTATTAGAAAGTCCTCATAATCAGAGTGAATAAGTGAGAACATCATTCAGAGAGCCTGGTAATGAAACTTTCAAAATCATGGAAACCAGAATAGTTGAAGGATCCTGTATTTTGCAAACAATCCTAAAAACGAGTCCTCGCTCCACCATTTGTGTGCCATGTGGCCACAGCTTCCTCATTTGACTATGGAGCCAAAAAACACTTTGGAGAACAAAGTGTTGGAGAACAAAATGAAACAGTTGTACACAGCTTTTGGCTCACAGCAGGTGTCCCCCAAATATTTGTTCTTTTTTCTAAAACTTGAAGATTTCACCAGTCAGTGTTATGTTTAAAAACATTTTTTAAACAATGGAAGACTTTGTAAAATTGTTCTCTTAGAAGCTGAGGGGTTGCAGGATGCAATCCGATATCATTTTAATAACTGCAGGAACTGTGTGGTCCTACTGGTCAGGAAGAAAATGGAAAGAAGATAGAATTCCCTCGGTGTCAAAGGTCACTGGAACTGCATGGAAATGAAATTAATATATCCTAGACAAAAGAAGGCAAATTGAAGTTAAGTCATGTAGCAACCTGAGTTGAAGGCAAAATTCCATGACTGAGATGGGATGTGGCTACATGGAAATAGGAGGAAGCAGAGGGGGATACCCTAAATTCTTATTCTGTAAAGTGCAGGTCCCCACAAACAGAGCAGATGCCAGTGGTGCACAGTTGTGCAGGTACATAAGGGTGTACAGCCCTGTGTACAACACATTGGTATGAAGGTCCTGGAGGGGATTACAAATAGGGCTAACAAGAATCCAGGCTAAAATTCCAGCTAAAATTGCGCAATTCTCTCAACATTATTTCTTTAGCATCTTTTAACTCTGGGAAAGTTTAAAATTGCAAATAAAATACTTAAGAGAACCAAACTTAGAGAGTTCATATTTATGCATTAAGAAAGAACCTGTATTTCATGGTGCCAGTATTTATAATATTCTAGTAATTTGAATATAATAAAACATACCTGCATTGGAAATTCCTATCTGAAATGTGTGGTAGAATAATTGATTTAGATTTGTATATTCAAGTGTGATATTACTAAGTTTATATACAGTATTGGAATAGTTGAAAGTACTTAATCACTATGTATGTATGTTTATTAAGTTTATGAGTTACTTAGGAAGTTGAAAAAGTTTATTTTGTTAAGACTTCAAAATGAGATTAAAATATTCCACTTATACAGTTTTAAAAGCTTAGAGGCATTTAAGACTACAAATGGGCCCAGTTGTTAATCAAAGGCCACTTTAAAAGTAATCGCCAACATTTGCTAAATATAGAATAAGATTTGCAATTTGAACTTTAAGCTATAACTTTAATAAATATTAACTATAAAATTTTCAGAATCAAAGAAACCTCTGAATAATATTTTCTATATAAAAACATATTCCTGAGGAGGCTTCTTTTGGAAAAAAAATAATAAATTGTAAGGGGAAAAAATCCCAATAAGTAAAGTAGAACATTCTAATTGTAACTGGGGTGGGGGCTGAATCCAACTTGCTGGTCTACCTGTGGCTCCTCTATCAACTCTAGGCTGATGAAAATTCCACCACCCCTGCGTCCCAGTCCCCCAGGCAGACCTGATTCACTCTCTTCCCAGTGGGGATACGAGTAGCACCAATGAAGTTCAAGAAGAAAGATAAGCTAGATAATGAAAAGACCACCAGCTTTGAATTCACACAGCCTGGGTTTCAGAGAACTTAGAAAAAGTATCTAAATTCTCTTGAGGTTGAGCAGAAATTTAAAAATTAACAATTAGAAAAATAAAAATGCCTACTTTGAGAGTTGAGGAAACGTCATCATTTTTTTTTTCAGTGTTCACCTCCAGCCACTGGGTATATGTCTGTGACCAAGATACAAACCAACCCAAGAATACCTAGTCATGACTTCCTGAACTGGTGCTAACTAGTGGCGGCTGCACCTGAGGCTCACAGTGGCATGAAAGAAATTGACATGGCCATTGATGTCAGAAAGATCTGACCCAGAATCTAACCCCACCGCTCGAGAGCTTATGGAAGCCATGGGCTCTAAGACTGTTTCCTATTCTATAAAATGAAGATAATTGGCTGCTATAGAAGTTGAGGGCATGTGAGTGGAAGCATCTGGCCCAGTGTCCAGCACATACAGCAGATTGTCTCTTTATCATATTGTCTACATGCATATGGCATATCCTTCTTGGCCCCACTCTGCTGAACAAGGATGAAAAAGTGTAGGTGACACTAGATTGCAATCTTGTCAGCCTCTGGGGATAGGGAGAATACTGGAATTGCTGCTGGACAGGAAGCCTGGCATTCTCTCCTTCACCCATGGCCCTGTCCGACCCTGAGGAACAGTCATTATTCTGGAACAGATAAACTACATCTGGTTCTGTTCAAAGTTTCTCTCCCTTTCACCTCCTCAGAAGTTCATGCAAAATACTGGAGCAACATCTGCCCATTGCCAATCCCAAGTCCTTTTCTCTTCTTTCAGAATTTCCTGGTGGAGACATTAGTGTGTGACCCTCCATTTGCACTTCATTTCTCTGCACACCTGCATAACTCGTCAGTCCCCAAGTTTAAGAGCCTGCTGTGGGCCTAATAATGGGAGTTCTTTTAAGTGGAGGGATGACTGGCTGGTCCAGAACTCACTCCAAATCTTAGCAAACTACTCTTGGTATCAGCAAAGACACTCCTTAAAGCTCCTGTTCCTTAGCACAAGCTTCCACCCAAACGGCCAACTTTTAAACCCCAAGACTTAAAATTCCCAGCAGCCCCTCATGGCAGAAATACCTTGCCGTTCTTCCCAGGGGAAGAGCGGACACCACATCATGGAGCTACTCCTTAGCTTGTGGCTACCCCTAAGCTTTCCAGTCCTTCCTATCCTGTTTTACCACTTGTATATAGAATCATATTCCCAGTAAAGCTGTCCTGATACTGGAACCAAGACATTTATTCCCCTGTCCAAAGAGAGGATTCTTAAAATGGCTATTTGTTGTGCTACCCACATCCTTTTGCCATTTTAGTAACTGTGCCTGGAATTTCCTCTGAGGAACCATCCCCTCTCCACTGTGTCCACATGCTTGGGGTGAAACTGAGTCTACCCTGGACATCCTCGCACACCCTTCACCATGATGCCCAGTTCATGGACTACTTACAGGCAACGCCACCAAGCATCTGCTCCTTCCCTGCCTGGCTGGCATCTCAAACAATGAAGACTGAGATGGAGGCAGGCATCCTGACACTATGCAGAAGACAGAAAAGCCGGGGTAGAGAACAGGTCCTAATGACACATGGCCTGAAGTTACACCTATCCTACCCTTCTGCAGGCTTTAAATTCTGTGATGCAAAATAATCCCTCTTGGCTTAAAGTAAGTTTTTATTATTTGCAAACTTAAAAGTCCTAACTTCTGTAATTCTATACCAATTCCAGAAGTGTGATGTAGAGAGCTCAAGAGAGACATTCGCTCAAGAGAGCCAGGTTCAGCCATTGTTAAGTAATAATTAAGTAATGAAAACTTACAATCGAATAAATTATGGTTAGTCCCTGACATAAGTTTTTTTTTTTACTTTACCATGGCATGTGGAAGCATGTCAATATGATCATTTTGTTTTTCATTTTCAGTATCATACAAATAAATTACTTGAGATATTCAACACTTTATTATAAAATAGGCAATCTGTTATAGTGTCTGAGGAATGAAAGTCACATGATAAACTAAATAAAAATTGCTTCTCTCTTTCTCTCTCTCACTGTCCCTGCTTTCTTAAAAAAAAAAAAGAAGTTAATTGTAAAGATAAACCCAATATATATAAAATTTAACAAAGCACACAAAGGAGTATCTAAATGAAGGATTGCAAATATCTGTTCTGCATACCACCACCTCCCTGTCCGCAGATATGTGAACAAATGCTTAGAGGGATATGGCTTCAGCATCCCACCAAGAGAGCACTACAGGCAATGACAAACATTTTTATTTGATAGTATAAAAGATGGGATGTCCCAACTAGAAATTCAGAGGATAAAGATCAATTGGAGAAGCAATGCTTAAAGGAAACGTATAAGAAAATGTGAATTATACATATCATAGACTATTACTCAGCCTTTTAAAAAAAAAAGCAAATCCTGTCATTTGTAGCAACCTGGATGAAGGTGGAGCACATTCAGCTGAATAAATTAAGCCAGAAATTAAATACTGCATGATTTCACTTATAGGCAGTCTCTAAAGTAGCCAAATTCATGAAAGCAAAGAGTACAGCAGCAGTTAACAGAGGCTGGGAGATGTGAATAAAATTTCTGCTGTGCAAAGTAAAAAAATTGTAGAGATCTGCCGTACAACACAACGCCTATAGTTAACAGTGCACTGCAAATCTCTTTAAAGGATGGATCTTATATTAAGTATTCTTTCTGAAACACACACATATAAGGAAACTTTTTTTTGTGTATGAAGGTTTAGTTACTACCTTGGCTGTGGTGTATCATGTCTGTATAGGCCCAAACCCATCATGAGATAGATGTTACAGATGACAGATGATAGATAGATAATAGATATACAGAAACATACATATACGTAAGTGTGTATACATATATATATATTTAATATATACATATATGTTAAATATGTACAGTTTTGTGTATCCATTATACCTCAATAAAGCTGAATTTTAGAACTTTAACTTAAATTTATTTATTTATTTATTTATTTATTTTAAGAAAGAGGGGACAGTGAGAGAGAGAAAGAGAGAAGCAATTTTTATTTAGTTTTTCATGTGACTTCCATTCCTCCAAGACTTTGTTGTGTACGTGGTGCTGGGGTTTGAACTCGCATACTTGCGCATGCCAGGCAAGCACCATAACCGCTAAGCCACCACTCCAGCCCCTTAAATTTATTTTTAACTGATACACAAAACATAAAAATTGTACATATGTACATTATCTCCCCCCAAACATTTGTCATTTCTTTATGGTGAAACTATTAAAAACCTTTTCCTCTCTCTTTTTGAAATATATAATACATTAATGTTAACTGTAGTGCCTTCTGTGTAACAGCACACCAGAACGTCTCATAGCGTGGCTAACAGGTTGGGTTTTTTGGGTTTTTTGTTTAAATAGAAAAGAAATTCGTCAGAAGTGTAAATTCCCAGACCCTACCCCAGATCTGTTAAATTAGAAAGTCCAAGGGTGGCCCCAGAAATCTATGTTCTCACAGACCTCCAGGGACTCAGATATGCACTGACTTGTGAGGAGCATTGGACTGTGCCCTACTTCTTCTCCAGGGGCTTACGTTCACATAGCGCTTGAACTGACCCCTTAATAGCTGCTGGTGCCGTAGGTGGGCAAACAAGAACATTTCTCTCTTACATGGGTGAAAAGAGCAATCCTAAGACATTATAGGCCTTACCCAGGGCCACACTGCTAATGTACATTGAGCCTGGGCTGCAGCCAGGTCTCCAGGTTGCCAGAGCAGTGTTATTTCCATCAAACCAAGGTAAGAGAGGTTAGTGATTGTGTGACTGCCTCCAGCCCCCAACTTTCCAATATCCTCTCTCACCTTCTCAAGGAGTTGGATAGCTTCCTGACAACAGGCTATGAAGAAAAGGCTCATGGGGCAATGACAGCTTCCAGACAGAAGAAAGGTGACTGGGTTTGGTGCTGAGCCCCACCCTGCTCATCCCTGCAAGGATGCGAACATTCATTCGTGGTCCAAAGTAAGAGCTTAAAATTGAAAGCCCTGCAGCATTGCTTAGCCAACCACAGGGATCAAAAACACTCAGCTCATCGGATGCCCCAGCCCAGAGCTGGCTAACAGCAAGAATGCGGATACTCAGCCTCCAGTGACCCCCAGGAACAGAGCCACAAGTGTTGGTCCAGGATGCAACTCCTTGTGCCAAGCCCTTATAGGCAGAAAAGATCCAGATATAAAGAATTATCTACATCCAACTCCAAAATTCTGACAGGTCAGCCTGTGGTAGTGGGAGGGGCCTAGGCTTTGGAGTCAGATGTACTTAGGTTTGAAATCAATACCACCGTTTATGAGCTTTACAAATCAGGACATGTCTCTTACCTCCTCTGAGACCCCGCTTTCATGTACGTACAATGGGGTTGATAATATCCACACAGGTGTTGTGAAAATTGAGTGAATGGAATTTTCAAAAGTACTGGCAGAGATCTTGACCCTCAGCATTGCTCAATAACGCTCATGTCTTTCCTTCACTGTTCCCCTTGGGAGTTCTCTTTCTCCAACTCCATGGATCCAAGGAAGGGAATGCCAAAGTGGCAAAAGGGAAATAACACTGCCCAGGACAGAAGACAACTTCTAAAACTACCTTCTCATATTAGATCATAAATTTGTCTCATGTTGAAACCATATTTGTGGTGTGTTAGCTGTGTTAGGAGTGTCTCACTGGCTTTGTGCAGCATTCAGCCCTCCCTATGCACAAAAATGAGCTCTTTGGTAACTGATGCAATATTGAGCATGAAGAAATTAATCAGGACTTGCCCAGAATTCTCCCGTTTTCTAAAACTTTCAGCAATTCCTGGAAACCAGTAACTCTGGCAAACAGCACCTACGGATCAAATCCAGCCTGCTATCTATTTTTGTAAATAAGGTTTTATTGGAACATAGCTGTAATGGTTTGGATCTAGGAATGTTCCCCGAAAAACTCATGTGTTAGGCAATGCAGCAATGTTCAGAGGTGCATTATGAAGGCTGTACACTCATCAGTGGATCAATCCGTTTGATAGATTAATAATTTCAATGGACTATGGGTGGCAACTGTAATCAGGAGAACATGTCTGAAGGAAGTAAGGTACTAGGCACATGTCTTGGGGGCTATATCTTAACTCTGAATTTTCTTGCTCTTTCTGCTTCCTAGATGCCATAAGCGGACTGCTTTCCTCCACCACATTCCTCCACCATGATGGTCTGCCCCACCTCAAGTCCAGAGCAATGGAATCAGCCAACTATGGATGGAGATCTCTGAAGCCATGATCCCAAATAAACTTTTCCTCATCTAAGTTACTCTTGTATTTTGGTCACAGTAACAAAAAGCTGACTAAAACAACAACCATGCACATTCATTTACATTTTACCTATGGCTGCTTTAACATTATGAAGGCAGAGTTGGACTGCAAGACCTTAATATTTATTCTTTGGTCCTTTTCAGAAAAGTTGAAATACCTCTGCTCCAAAAGAAAGCATGGCTAAATCAACTAGCACAGTTTTAGAGATCTCCAAGTAGTAGACAGTAAGAAAGTTCAGGGTTCAGTGTTAAATAGGGAATGCTTCTGATATCCATGCCTCTGAAAGGGAGAGAAAGGAGCTGGAGTGGGCATAGAGAAAAATCCAGCTACAAAGCAGGTTTTCACAGGGAGTTCCACAGCTAATGGCCCTTCAGGTTGTCCTGAAGTGGCTAAAATAGCTGGTCTTTTTATATTTCCACGTTGATCAGTCATTGGACATGGGCCACCTCTGGAACGGCATGACCTTATGAGACATCTCCCTGGAGGCCTGACTGCTAACAAATATCATTGTCTACAATACTCCCAGAACCTAGTGTCCTGAATCCTCCTTCCAAGGGAACTGGGCTGCACATTTCCATCATCACACACCAACCCCACCTTCTTTAAGTTTTTGCTACCCTCCCCTACACCACCAAATTAGTTGTCTGAATTATCTATGGATGGGACTGTGGCACTGGTAGTCACAAAAGTCAAAGGGGAAACAGAGTAATAGAACAACAGTTAAACTATCACCTTAAATGTAATCCAAATAATAGTCTCGAAAAATGTATGTCCACAAATTGTGCTAGAAATACAGAGACATAGGTTATGAACATGTGAATGACCTTCTTAAGAAAGTTATTTTATATTTTTGTTGGAATTACACCTGAATTTTTTGATAGAATGATTCATGAGATCAAAGTTGTATATTTCTAAGATATAAAATGTTTTATAGGGAAAATACAAAATGAGGTATGAGGTGGAAAATATTACTACTGTTGGTAAAATAGCATGAGTGAAAAATTTTTGAGTCTTTAGACCTTGATTTATATCCCCACCTTGTCATTCACTGTGGACAAATCACTTTGCTCTCTGCTATAATTAAAATGTCAGTATCATCTTAAAATCCATGTTGAATGAGATGATAATATTTGGAGATGGGGGCCTTTGTGGAGGTGACTTGATCATAAGAATGAAGCCCTTATGAATAGGATTAGTGCCCTTCCAAAAACAGACCCTGAGAGCTGCCTGGCCCCTTCCACTATGTGAGGACACAGAGAGGAGACATGGTCTAAGAATCAGGAAGTGAGTCCTCACCATACACTGACTCTGGTAGTGCCTTGATCTTGAACTTCCAGCTTCCCAAATTATAAGCAATAAATATCTGCTATTTGTGAACCAACTAGTTTATAATATTTTTTCAATAACCCAAGTGAACAAGACACTCCTAGCCTGTTTACTTCTCTGAGAGATGGGACTATGATTACTCTACCTACTTCACAGGGCTTTCATAGAATCAAACAAAATAATATGTGTGAAATAGTCATGAAATCTTCAGAGAGCTCAAAAATATTTCATTGTTCATGTCTTCTATACTGTCTTCCTAATTACCATCTTTAAGTTCTATTCAAATATTTAATATTTTAATTATTTACTTTTATCCATTCTTACTATTTTCTTACATTTTTTTACATTTTGTTATCCATAAAAAAATTTGTATTTTTTTAAAGTTTAATTTTCTCCTGATCTACCTACATATGTGTACATATACACATGCATGCATACATTCATACATACATCAATTCCATTCACTAGTTTCTTCCTGAGACAAATATCCCAGAGGACAGACAGGCATTGCCCCTCATAACTCTTGGCAAAGGATATTGGGGAAGCAGGAATAAACATTCCAAATGAGCACTCTTCATCACATGAGGTCTCACCAACCCTGGAGGTCACTGAATGGCCTGGACCTATAAGGTTTTGTCCCACCATGCTTCCCTAAGATAAAAGTGACCAGGTGTACTACATTAAGATCAATCACATGGTGCCTGGGTTTAACTTCATTCTTTCCTATTTCTCAGTTGACACATCTGTTCCCTCAGTGGATCTCTTTCAAATTATCTTCTTTCTTCATCGAACTTCTCTTCAAAGCTTCTTTATATTATTTGTGAATGTGTGTGTGTGCACATACATTTATTTCTTGTTTTTTGTTAACTAAGGGGGAAGGGGTACCAGAGTGACAGGATAGCCAGCACTGTGCAGGCTCTGCCCCCTTTAGTCATTCTTAAATTTTCCATTTTTATGAGCGGGCCCCACAACTAGTTACAGGAGGTCCAGGAAGTGCTCTCATGTCCCCAACCCTCTCATCTATGATGGGGCTCCTGCCTTTTCTTTCCCAAAGCTGTGAAGATGATTTAGCTGTGTTCGTGGAGGCTTGCTGATGTCTTTCTGGGACAGAGTCACCAATTTGAGACAGATGTCACTAAGACAGCATGCCCAATGTCCCTCAACTCACCTTATTGCCAAAGCCAGATCTCATACTCTTCCCCAAGTCCACTGAGCCTTTTATGCAAGTCACAGGAGGGAGTCAACAGCTACACCCAGAATGTCTACAGAGCTCTTGCCCACCTTCTTTGCTGTAGCCTGGGGAGGGAACTCCTGTGCAGAGCTGATCAGGCATGGAAAGGCAAGGAATGACTGAAGGGGATGGTTTTTAATGAATTTGGTGATTCCTATCTAGGACATAAAATAAAGGGAGGGGGGGAAAGGTCCTTAGTTTTTCCAACGTGGGTAAGTAGAAGAAAAAAGATTCCACAAATGATAGTGAGTTCATAATCTGTTATAATTCATGCTACTTCCACCAGGCAAAAACCATTTTCTCAGTTCAGACTTGCACCTGGCTCAGATAGGACTCCATGCACCTTGCAATCCAGTGAGGCCTTACCAATGATATTTACTAAGCAGGCCTGTGCCTGCCTGCAAATGTCATGGGAGCCAACGTGGGGGACTGGAGTACCTCAGTCATTCATGCCCCAAACAGATCCACACTGTGCTTTCCGGTGGCTCCTCTGTTACCAACGAGGCATCCAGAACAAGCACCAGCCTAACATTTGGTCAAGAATGGTCCCCTCCCACCTCCACACCAAGTGGGCTTTATTTCTGCCCTAGCAAGGAAGGAACAAGAAGTTTTTGCCAAAAGAAAAAAGAAATGAAAACATCCAATGTACTTCTCTGGCTGCATGTTCCTGGCTTGACTTATATTGCTTACATAACAGTGATATTATTTATTAAAAGAGTACAGAGAGTTTCAGAAAGGCCAGAAATGCCAGCCTGGAATTTGGTCCCCCTGAGCCCAACACAGAAAGAAGGGGAAGGAATAGTTGGTATGTGGGGATCAGGGATGGCCTCCAATTCCAGCCTCCAGACCCAAACCACACCCTGCTCTGCAGATAAGGAAATGCAGCAGTGCACATGACAGTGTAAAAGGGGCTTTGAGACTAGGAAGGAGGAGAGGGCACATTCTTCCTGGCATCTTAGCCCCTCTGAAACTCAGCCTGACAAATCCATCTTAGGAGGGAACAACAGTGATTCATTCAACGAATAGTTATGGCTCAACTATTGAGTAAATAGACAGCACCCAACTCCAACCCTTGCATCCCCCAAATCCAAAATAATTTCCCCTTTTCCTTTCTCTCTCCCTCTCTCTCAGGTTTTCTCCACCTTGCCATTTTCAGGAATCACCCTCAAAGAGCTCAGTTTTATATAAGTCCTGGTTTGTTCTGTTCTAACATTATCAAAACTGCTCTCCATTTCTGGGTGACCTCTGTTGAGCTCCATCAGTAGAAAAGTGTTTGCCTTTGACTCTGAAAACCTGGCAACACAGTCAGATTCCTCCATGTCCTGACAATGTGAAATTTTTGCAAACTTCTTCCCTAACACATACTCCAAATCACACCAGTGACCCAGTATCTTATATCCTCAGGTCTTTTTCTTTCTCTAAGTTTCTCTAACTTCTTTGTTCCCATCTATCCATCTTATCACATGGTATCTAGCAGTTTTGTCCTCTATCATGTACAGGGACAGATAAAATACCCAATAAATAGTTGATAAAAGGAGAATTGTGGATGAATTTCTTCCCCATCTTTTCACTCTTCATCCTTTTTCTTTGCATTTTCTCATCACTGACTACTATCTTCTATGGGTTTCCAATGGAGAACTATTCCTGTTTCCTGATATTTTGCAATTTATCATTTATCTACACCAATTAATTACATCATTACCAAAAAGGCCTAAAGCAGGACAAATTTCTTTGCAACCACACCAGTAAAGTCTCATTTCTCCTTTTTCAGTCAACAATAAATATCTATTTGAGTACCTACTATGTTCCAGGTGTTGTTCTAACAAGACAGGTAAAGTCCCAACTCCAAAAAAGCTATTGCCTAGATGAAGAAGATCAACCATAAGCAAATAGAGAAACCAAAACATAATATTAAAAAAGAAAGCAATACTGGAGCAGAGTGATGAGGGCTTGTCTAGGCCTTTTCCCAGTCTTGGTGGAATCAGTCACTTCTTATCCTCATATTTATCAGATTCCTAAGGCTCTCTTTCTTTAGGCAACAGAGTTAGACACAGCTGTCTAACATCAATAGCTGCTCTACCACCAATCTTTCAATAGGGTGAATAGTTGTCTCTACCTCATGGAGATGAAGCAAGATAGATAATTTATGTAAAGCACTGGGAACAGTGTCTACCACACAAACCCTACAAAACAAAGGGCAACCAGAACAAAATGGAAAGAGAAAGAAACCAACATTGGCAAAGACCATCTCCTTCGCTCTGATATTTTTGCTTTCTTCAGGGAACTTAGAGGTCTGAGCAACTGACCTTAGACTGGAAGCTGCTCCAAATAGAGCCGTTAGCTGAAAGTGACTTGACGGACAGATGTCAGGGCTTGCAGAAGAAGGCAGGCTGGACGTGACAGTGGCTGGTATTTCCTGCCCTCTCCCTGGGCGCTCCTCTTCTCTGAGCTGACTCACTACTCATCTGACATAGACCAACCTCTAAGTGACTCAGATCTCATATAGCAATCCCAATCCAAGGGCCCCAGAGTCAATAGATACATGTGCCACTCTTAGATTTAAGGCAAAAGATTCTGAAGTGTGCTCTACCTTTCCTCAGAGGCTCTGCAAACAGGACTGACCCCAGTTGTTCACAACAATGATCAGTTCAATGACACACCCTTATTTTTCCCTCTTTCCCTGTTCAATCATCTCCCCATTCCAACTCCTATTCATTGGCATCATTCCCAATCTTCACAAAATCTTCATATCAGCCTCCAATTTTTGGAAGAAGCCAGGCTAATACAGTCATTCTATCTATGCATTAGTCTTTTCTTTTATATCCTACCTCCAATGTTAAATTATTTTATATGAATATATATGTGTGTACATATATACGTATGTATATATATATATATTTGTGTGTGTATGTAGGTATGTATGTATATATAAATTATCCATAATATCCTTTTTGTATCTCATTCAAGTAAGGAAGTTTTTTAATCATCACAAATAGATAATCCATAGTTTTACTACTTGGGAGTACTCTTTCAGTGTATATTTGCCTCCTGCTTGGCAAAGCCCATCATTATTGTTTTTGTATATGTAAGTAGAATTCAAGAAGCACATCACTAGCTTCAGAAATTCTCTTTAATCCAAAATGTTTACATTGTCTTCCTCTATATGTAAATGGCCACCTGGAAGAGACCAGATATTAAATGTTTTCAAGTTGGCAAACTGGCATTTGGAAGATTAGAGACAATTTCTGTATTTCACAGTACAGACTGTCCTTTAATTCTGGGAGGCCACATTTTAATGAGCATTTTAGTAATGTGGATGCTAAGACACCTACCACACTCCTCTCCCTCTTGCATGGCACATGTTTATTTATATAGGTATACACTTCAGATTGATAAATATTCTGTTAGGATCTGTAAATTGAGTATGACTGGTAGAATTATTGACCAGAAACATATTTTTCTCTTTTTTCCTAAATATAGATTTTTGGCTGTCTTATAACTATATTTTTTTATTTGCCTTTGGAGAAAAGAAGAAAGACAACAATCTGGAGAAGTGACTAAAAGATGGCAAAGCATGATCAGCAGTCTGGTGAGTCATTGGAATTGCCCAGCTAGAATGGGAGATTTGGGGCCGGTAGCTTACTTGAGGATTCCCAAAAGTTACTTGAGGAGAAAATTCCACTGAACTTCATGATGGCTGGAAAATATACTATCATTATTTGCACATGAATGAGCTCTGAAGCCTTGGAGATATGGGGACACCATAAATATCCATGATTTCTAACACTTCATGTGTTAGAGCCTCTCCCTGGTTCCCTTCTCTTCTCTTCTTTATGAAACCAGGGGAAATCAAGGATTTATTAACTTAGGGAATGTACTACATTGCCTTATGCTGGGAGAATAGGTGAAATAGACCAACCTCCATCAACAAATACAAAAATCATAAAATTCGGAGTAAGAAGACATGAAAAGGAGAAAAGAAAAACCTTTTCACACCACAATTTAGTTTCCTCTCCAGCATTTCTTATTGGACTCTGATAACCACTAGTTCCTTAGTAAGTAAATTAGTGGTAGAATTCAGGGGTATGGGAAAAGATAAATGTTAAATACATTTGAGAATACTGGTTAAATAAAATGAGCTTTTTATTTTTAGTGTTTTTTTAATTTTGGGAATTCTCAGTCTCTAATGTATTAATATATACCACAAGAGTATGCACTATATAATGGTTCCATATGTATTGAATCATGAACTTTTTAAAAAGAAGCATCTTGTCAGATAGTGTTTCTTGGGCATATGGTTCCCCTGAAACGCTTCAGGAAACACTGTTTTAGTATCACTGTTCTTTCTGCTTATTGTCTTAATCTGTTTCCTGTTGCTATAATTGAATGCCACAGACTGGGTAATTTATAAAGAATAAAAGTTTATTCAGGTCATGGTTCTGGGGGTTAGGAAGTTCAAGAGCACAGCACCAGCATATGGTAAAGGTGTTCTTGCTGCCCCATAACACAGTGGAGGACCTCACATGTTAATTTGGAGCCAGTTGCTAGCTAAAGTCTCTCTTTCTCTTATAATACCATTGATGCCAGTGAGGACCAGCCTCACAACCTCATCTAATATTTCCAAATATCCTCCTAACATCTACATCCCAACTTTGAGTTTTAATTTAGAAGGAGGCCTCCAAGAGATATTATTTTCCAAGAGTCTTCCCTTGATTTCCTTGATTTTTAAACCATAACCTATGAAACAGGCCATTGTTATTTATCTAACATCATTCAACCAAAAAAAATTTACTAAGTACTCCTTATATGCAAGACACTATGGAGATAGATAATTACAGATCCTTCCATGAGAAATACAATGAGTTCTTTGTATCTGTGGGTTCTATATCTGCCAACTCTACCAACCGTTGATCAAAAATGTAGTTAGACCTACAATGACCACATCTACGTTGAACATGTACAGACCTTTATCATTATCATTTTTCTCTAAGCAATACTGTATTACAGCTATTTCATAGTATTCACATTTTCTTAGGTATTATAAGTAAACTAGAGATGATTTGAAGTATTTGGGAGGATTGTGCAGGCATGCAAATACTATGCCATTCTATAAAAGGGACTTGAGAATGTGTGTGGATTTTGTTATCTGCAGGAGGGTCCTGGAACTAATCCCCCATGAATACAGAACACATATATTTTAATAGTAACTATAACTTGAATTTGATGGGCTTGGGGATGAAATAAAGCTAAGTATAAACCTTGGGCTCAAAATTTTTTAGGCGTTGTAGTCTTGGATAAGTTACTCAATCTATCAGTTATCATGTCTGTAAAATGGGGATAATTATACCTACTTCCATCTTTATCTTTAAATATGAAAAAGTGTGCAAAAATATCTCAGTGCAGAAACCAAGACCTGAAAGAGCAATCACATCCAAGAGAACGCTTTAGGATGCATTCAGCAGTTTTATCCTGAGACTTCATTGAAACCTGCCAAAATCACTAAATTTGAATTTGTACTACAGAGTTGGTGCTACTTGTATCTTTTATCTCCTTCTTTTTCTTATGAGTTAAAGCAACAGTTAAACAGAGAGAAAGTCACCTTAGACAAATGGGACTGGTAGGTCTCTCCAGTCCTCTAGTCTGGCCCAGCCTTTGTGATCTAGCCTGATTCACACAGATACTTTCAACAAAGTTACACAATGTTAGTAGAGCATTTTTCATCATTATCTACTTTTGACAAATGAGTATACTCTGGCTCAGAAAAAATTAAGTGCCTTGGCCAAGGTCACCCTACTAATAAGTGGCAAAGCTAATGAAACTCTATTTCAGTAGGTCAATAGTGCATAAACATAGACAAAAGGTGGAAGGCTATCACATTTGTGCAGACAGGGTGGGTAAGAGCTGCTGATAGAATGGGACAGAAGCACACAAACATGAGATAATTAATGCAATGGTGCCTCCCCAAACCCATGTGCTCAAAACTGAATCCCTAGTGTAAGAGTATTAAGAGGTAGAACTTTTAAGACATGACTTAATTCATGAATGATCTGCGCTCATGAATAGATTAACACCATCATCAAAGGAATGGGTTTCTGATAATAGGATGAGTTTGGCCTCTTTTCCTGGTCTCCTTCTGCCACGGGTTGATGCAACAAGATGGTTCTCACCAGGTGCAGCCCCTTGACCTTGTACTTCTCAGACTCCAGAACTATAAGAAAAAAATCATTGTTACAAATTACTCAGTCTCAGATATTCTTTCATAGCAGCATAACAAGTACTAAGACAATGAAAAAGTAAAATTGACCTTTTTGGCAGTGGAAGAACCTAGGAACCTGTATCTATTAATTCCCAGTCTTTCCCCAACTACATCTTCCCTTATTCACAAAAGGAAAGCATATTCTTGCCTAGGAAACGTGCACACTTGTACACCTAGACACCCGTCTTCGGTGTTGTCTTTTACTGCCAAATATAGCTTTAGTTATGTCTAGTTTTACACAGTCTTGCCTTCAAAGACTTAAAATTTTTGAAAAGGGACCACAAAAAAGGACATAAAGCCAAAGATTCTGCAATACTTGAATAACCTAGGTTCCAGGGTTGGCTCTGCCATTCAATAGTGATGTAGCCGTGGATAAGAAACAAATTCATTGGGTCACTTCTTCATTCATCACTCATTCATTCCCATATTCTATCAGTGTTTATCAATTACTTACTATATGCCAAGCACTATGGGAGGCACTGGGACTACAGGTGTACCTGAACCACAGGAACTTAGAATCAAACACCTAGACACCTCTAAATTGATAAGATTCCCCTTTCTAATCCCCTTTGACCAACTCTGTCTATATTATCTAAGAAGCACAGAGTGCTTCCACTCACACCTTGGCCCCTCATCACTACTATCCTGGTCACAGACACAGCTCATATGTGCCTGAACCACTCTCTGGATGAATCCAGGTTTGCATGGCTCCCAACCAAGCAGGAAGATGTGAATCAGAGAAGAATCACCTGTTATCCTGCCTCAGAGCCTCACTGCTAGAGCAGCAAGAATGCTCAGCAAAGAATGCTTGTGTGCAAAAGCAGGAAGGCCAAAGGCTTAGGAAGAGCAGTCTGCAATGCTCAAACATGACATTTGCATTCCAGAGAAACCACAGATCATTAAAAAGTACATTATGCACATAATTGTTTCAAAGGGAGGGGAAGTCCAAAGCTAGAGAGTTTGAGTATCACAATCACAAATTTATGCTTCCTTAAGGAATTTTAATAGTAAAAGTGTTTCTAATAGCTCTAAGTGTTTAGTCCTAAAGCCAGTACATCACTTAGTAAATCCATCCTTTGATGATTCTCACTCTTCAGCTGAAGAATGATGGTTCTTTCTCTATCACCCCCAGTGCTATCATACCACAGCATTTTGTCATTTTTGTATATGGAAAACATATCCAAAACTCTCAAACAGATTAACAGAGTCACTCATCACCTTCCCACCATGCATGTCCAGTTCCCCAGCAGATAAGAAAATGTGCCTCAGTTTCCTGATCTAAAAAATGAGGATAGTAATAGGGCTCACTTCAAAGAGATAAATGGGATTATGTCAACTAATATTTATAATGTGCTTATAGCAGCATCTAGCAAACATCACTGTATAAATGGTTTAAATCATCTTATATTCAATTCCTGTTTCAAAAATACTTGATACAGGTAATCTTTGTCAAAGACAAAGTAAAGGACAGAAGATGTGTCAATCACAGCAAGTATAAGAGATATAAAAAGGTCTGAGACTAAGGTCTACTCCAGCTCTCAGTTTTGCTATATCAAATATGTATATTCCAGAATAAGTATGTGCATATATATTTACATCTACATACATCTACATGCACAAACATGTAACACCTAACTGTGCCACTTAAAAACCAGAGTCTGAATCAGATGAAAAATGAGAAATTCATTCATTGTGTCCTACTTCTCTCTACAATAACACACAAGAGGTTACAAACCTCAAATTGGGTCCAGTCCCAGAATTTAGTCAGTAAATTGAAAACAATAACACATAAAATGACTGAGATTCTCCATCTGCAAAAATAAAACACTCAGGAGATGGTTGTAAATGTGCTGTTGATGGGAGTAGGGATTCTCCCCATTTTCTGTCAAGGAGAACAGGATGCCTTACAAATTCAATTAAGGACACCAAAGTCTCCCCTAAGTCCAATCAGGGTGACCCCAGGGTGTCTCCCCAGGAAAACATGTTGGAATGTGGTTTATGGTAACCTACTCAGTTGAATTGCAATACATCTGAGGTAATGTTGTGTTGTCATAACAGAGGGTGGGGGTCCACAGGAGTCTGCAAACAGCCAAACAGTGAGACTCTTAAGTGTCTCTGTCAGTACCCAGGGCTGTTTCTAGATCATTGGTCCTGTTGGATGGAAGTATACCCACAAGACAGCCAATTATGTTTGGTCAAATTCAAAATCTCCAAGGAAAATTTTATCTGTCACTTGGTGTCTTCAAGTGACAGAGCAGTAAGGCAAGTCTTGCAAAGATGAGGCCTTCACTCAGCCCTCTAACCAAAACCTCATGTAAATTAGTAATATTTTCTGGTCAATCAGTCAAAGAGCCAATCCTGCAAAATCAGTTAGGGCTAAGGTTAGGGTTAGGGCTAGGGTTACAGGTATGGTTATGGTAAGGGTTAGGCAGGTTTTGACTTTTCAGGCTGGAAGACATTGAGCAAATCATTTATCATCTCCTGCTCTCAGTTCCTTTCTGTCAAGGGGATAATAATAGTGCCTATCTCATGCACTGTTGAAGAAGATTAAAATAGAATAATTTGGAAAAAAAAAAGTTTTCCTTTTTACGTGTCCAATAAATGCCAACATTATGTTTTACTGTTGGTCTGGTTAAACCTTGACTCCTCCTCATCATCATCCTGTTTGCACAATGCTGATGAACCTCTGAAACAGGGGGTCTAAAAAGCTGACCAAGCACTTGAAGTCACTGAGTAACTCCATGAAAATTCAGTTGTACCCACATTAAGCAACCATTTCTTCTCTAGAACTGTTAGTGACAAAGCTAATGTTAAGATTGATTATGTATGCCCAGCAATAAATAGCAATTTTTCAAAAAGAATATGAATGTACAAAATAAAATATTAATGTTACAGAGCTGACTTAGTTTGTTCGGGTGCTATAAAAAATATCCTGAAGACTGAGCAACATATGAACAATAGAAATCTATTGCTCACAGTTCCAGAGCCTGGGAAGTTCAAGTCAAGGCATCAGCAGATTAGGCTCTGATGAAGACTCGTGCTCTGCTTGGTGATTAGTGTCTTCTAGCTGTTCCTCACGTGGTAGAAGGCCAAGGCAGCTGCCTTCACTCTCGTTTATAAGGGCACTAATCCCATTGATGAGTCCTCATGACAATCATTTCCACAAAGTCCCACATCTCTTATGACACTGGGCATTAGGTCCCAACATAAGATTTTTGGGTGGGAGGACACTTACATTTAAATCATAGCAAGAACTATCCTCAATTGCCTCTCAGAGACTGAGCTTCAAACAGTATTTTCCAATAGTGAAACCATTTAAGAGAAACTGTTAGAACCAATTAGGACCTCAGAGGTAAACTTTTTTTATTTAACTTTTTTCAGTTCTATTGAGTTACTATTGACAAATAGGAATTTTAGGAATTTTGTTTATTTAAAGTGTGCAACCTGATGTTTGATATATGTATACACTAGGAAAATATTGCCACAATCAAGCTAATTAGTATCCATCACCTCCCATAGTTACCATTTTCTTTCAGGTGTGTGGGATGTGGTGCGGGGTAAAAATAAATCTATCCTCTTAGCAAATTTCTTTTTTTTTTTTAAGAAAGAGGGGGGAGAGAGAGAGAAGCAACTTTTTTATTTAATTTTTTATGAGACTTTCATTCCTCAGACACTTTGTTGTGTACATGATGCTGGGTTTTGAACTCGTGTACTCGTGCATGCCAGGCATGCACCATAATCACCGAGCCACCACTCCAGCCCCTCTTAGCAAATTTTAAGTATATAATACAGTATTGGTAAATGTAGTCACCATGCTGTAGATTAAACTCTCTCTTCTTTTAATAGTTGAGAGGAGTGAGACCAGAGAGAAACAGCTTTCTTTTCTTTCATTTTTTTTAAGAGAGGGAGAGAGAGAGAAACAGAAAATCAGTTTTATTTATTCATCTGTTTTTGTTACTCCAGCACTTAGTGTATCTGGTACTGGGGTTTGAACCCAGGTCCTTGCACATGCCAGGCAAGTGCTCCAACTGCTGAGCCACCACTCCAGCCCAGCCCTCTTCTTTTCTGATTCATGGTCAGATGCTCATTTCACAGTGTCCCCTATGTTCACAAATTACTGACAGTACATCAGAACTGTGAAGAGAACTGGTGAGCTATGGACTTGAATTCAGATTCAGGTTTCAACCCCTCTTCTATGTGAGGGACTGTGGAAGACCATTGCCTCTCTCTTGACCTCCCTTCCTCCTTCTCCTTCTTCCTCCTCCTCCTCCTCCTCTTCTTCTTCTTTTCTTCTTCTAAAGAGAGGGAAAGTGAGAGAGAGAGAGAAGCAGAGAATCAATTTTATTTAGTTTTTCATGTGGCCTTCATTGTGTGCATGGTGCTGGGGTTCGAACCTACATCCTTGCACATGCCAAGCAAGCTCCAGCTTCCCCTTGCTATTCTTATAAACCTGAAATAGTTAAGATAACTCCAGCCATTTCTACTTCTCAAGGTCATTGAAAAGATGGGACAAAATGAATGAAAGTGCTTTGTAATATCTGAAGCATCAGGAAAATAAAGTGGATTGTTTTGTTGTGGACATCAAACTTCTACAAATTAGTTCTAATAATCCCTAAGAGCGAGGTACTTGTGTGAATGGCATTGGATTAGGGAGACCAAAGATGGTGACAAACTCAATAGGTCCGTAGGATGGGTCTAAGAAAGCTCTTTAAAGAAACAACAGGGAATTTACTCATTTACTCTGCTTTCCCTGCCTCCTCTGCTTCCAACTATTCTTAACACATTCAAGAATGAGGGGTATTGCTTTGCTTAAAAAAACAGGTGATAAATCATAAAGCAATCGAACCTGTTGTGGGGAATGGGAAACACATGGCAGGTCCTTCTAATTAACTCTTCTATATGCTGCCCTGGGTTGGGGTGTTATTTCCAATGTTTTACATTTGCCTTGTCCCAGGCCACTCTCTCACCATGGCAACTCAAGTTTACTGGAAAGTAGAAAAGTCTGCATTTGAGAGAGTCAAAGGAGTTTGATATAGTTCAGCTAACCACAATTAATTTTTAAGAGGAGGAGGAGGAGAAAGAAGAAGAGAAGCCAAATTTCCTTCAGTGAAAGCATCCTTTGGGAGATATTCTCTCCCTCTCTCCTTTTTATACATTTCATTCTCTCTCTTCCACCATCCCTCCCCCTCTTCCCCTCCCTAAAAATTCCTTTTCTATGTATCTGTTCTCACCAACTAAAGAGAAAGAACAAGAGAACAAAGTCCACATTTGTTCTCTGCAAATATCTGGTTCTTTAACATCAAGCAGTCAAAGTGTGGCTTTCTCTGTCTTGTTCTTGGTTATGCCCAAGGGATGATGAACAAAATGTTTGAACAAATGATCTTCCTTTCTTTTTTGCCATGGACTGTAGATTTTAATATGAAGTCCTTATTTCATAGAAGAGTAAGGCACAGTGCAGCAGGTCAGAAACCAACTGGCCTGAATCTGAAGGCCAGAGGTCCAATTCAACCCTGCCCCTACCATGCTGTGTGGGCCTTGAGTTAATCATTCACATCTCTTTTCTGAATCTTATTTACTTCTGTTGAAAACAAGGACACTGAACAAGAAATTCTTTAGTGCCTCTTCGTAACTCTACCCTTCTTTGAATATTTCACCAATGAGTCTGCAAAGGAGTAACTATCCCTTCACAGATGAAAAAGCTAGTTGCTTATTTTTCCTGCCTACAGGGATGACCCAAGTTAGAAGAAAAGGAACAGTATCCAATCTGACAGATTGTCCATTCTTACTCAGATTTGTATCTATCAAGATGGAAGGTGAAGGTAGAAATAGGGTCAACTTTCTGAGTAAGTTCAAGACCAGATTCCTACTTGACTGTCCCTAGATAGGTTGGCCAGTTCATGTCACATTTCCATTCCACTTAGCTCTCATAAGCCTAAGTGTGAATTCCTAAAGACAAGAGAGCAAAAAGGTCATCCAACCCATCCTAACTTCTAGGAATGGCTTCACCCAAATTTCCCCAGATAGAGATTAGATTCTGCTCTTAACCATCATCAAAGAACATGTGGCAGCTTCTCCAGAACTGTTCCATCTTCAGGCCAAGCACTGTGTTATACCATCTTCAGAAACTGAATTATAATATATCCCTTGATATCCATTGGGAAGCAGCAAAAGTAAGAGAGCCTCAGATATTTATATACCGTCAGCACACTGAAAACTTATTTGCAGAAAAGACCTTGGGCTTTGGGCTCCGTTCTCTGGTAGTGACACCTTAGAGCAGTAGGAAAGGAACTTGAGGATCTGGGTGATTTGTGCCCCTTCTTGGGCATCTCTTACCACCATTCATAACTGGGCTGAGAAATCAGGGCAGCCAGGTCACAGGTACACACAGTGGCTGAGGATCAAACTAGACTCATGTTCTCTTGGGGTGTTATTGGATATAGAAGACTTTTCCTATATCTGGCCTATCTCTCTAAACTTCAAAATTTCAGGGATTTGCTTTAGACTATGCAAGTTAATATTTAAAGAGCTAAATAAATAAATAGGTAGTCTCGGGCCAAACTGCCAAAAGCAGCTCAGACCTTCCTGCCTCCTAAAAGCCCTTTGAAAGAAGACATCAACTGACAGGTCGTTAAGACAAGTAAATGCATTCATTCTATAAATTTCCCTTTTCTTTCAATGCTCCTTTGTCTCTACAGATTTCAACTGGATCTATTTGCCTTTGATAAGTTCTTAGAAGTACATGGGAACCCAGATCTCACTAAGCCAGAAACAGGTCTATAGAATTTCTGGTAATCAATTGAACAACCTTGAACAAGTTGCTTCATTTCTCCAAGACTCAGATTTCTCATTTGAAAATGATTAATAGCCTGGAACTCTGCAAGGGGTGGTAGGGTAATGAGGAAAGAGAGTAGGCTTTGGAATCACAAGGGTCTGGGTTTAGATTCTGACTTCCCAATTCAATGTGTGATTTGAACAAATTACTTCACTTTTCTATGTTTTAATTTTCATATCTGTATGGGGAGCTACTAAATACAAACAACCAATCTATACAAACTCAGGGTAAAAATACTGCATTGCAAATTTTAGTAAATTGTCCAAGGTCCATGTTATTTCAGCAGAAAGATTATTGTCCATGAGTTTGCTAGGAACTCCAAAGTTTACTCAGTCCAAAGCATCCTATGCTGAATCAAGCCATTCGTGACTTTCACAGGATTCTGCTTCTAATGACTCACCCTGTAGTCAACATTCAGAGCTTCAATTTACAATAGCTAAATTATAGGATCAACCAAGATGCCCCTCACTGGATGAATGGATCCAAAAACTGTGTATACACCCACACGTACACGCACACCACGGAATTCTACTAGGCAATTAGAAATAACGAAATTGCAGCCTTTGAAGGTAAGTGGAAGGCAATGGAAAAAATCATGCTAAGCAAAGTTAGCCAAACCCAGAGAGACAAGGGTCAAAATTTTTCACTTATTTGTGGAGGCTGGAGCTAAACCCAGGCCTATGTGAAAGGTAGTCAACCTCATGTATTAGACCCAACAAAGGCATAGCAACACATAATCTAGTGCAATCATAAATATGTAGCAGAGGGAGGGGAAGGATGCAGTTGGGGGAGGGGAGATTGGGGAGGGATCTAGGTGGTAATTCTGGTTTAAGAATATATGCATATCATATTATTACTTTATATGCACTTATGATTGTACAATAATTCAACTCCTTAATAAAAAAAAAAATTAAGAAAACACACACTCAGAGCTTGCCCTTGGAGCCAGGATGGATTTCTCAGTTGACATTAGCTGGGGGACAACACATGTGCACCAAGATTACAGATCTTTTAACACACTCTACCCTCAGTCATCGCTCCCCAAAACACAATTCCTAGGTAAGACGGCTAAGTACAAGGGCACACACCATGCAAAACCCAGCCCTGCTCACAAACCTCAGCCTTTGCCTTGAGACCAGGAGACCAGTCTAATGGAGAGCGAGGCCCTCCTTTTTCAAGAGAGCTCTGGGATCAGATATTTTCACATACTGATGCTTCCCCTTCCCCCTGTTGTCCGGGATCATATACCAAGAAGTAATACAGCATTCACTAAGGCATTTTTTTTCAAAAGTGTAGTCATACCCTTATTATCCAAGCAATAAGGATTTGAATAAGGCAAAGATCAAATGGGCTGCCCACTGAAAAGGGATCTGGAATATAACCACAAAAGTACATGTGTGGAAGCAGGGACCCCAGTTCAGCAAGGTTCCCAAGGTAGGGCTTTTAGGAAATGATTGGATCATGAGGACTGCAACCTCATCGGTGGATTAATCCATTTGATGGATGAACAATTTGAAAGGATTATTGGGTGAAGCTGTAAGGAGGTGGGCATTGCTGGAGGAAGCAAGTCACTGGGGGTGTGACCTTGGGTATTATATCTGTTCCTGGCCCCTTTGTGGTGCTTGCTCGCTCTCTCTCTCTCTCTCCCTCCCTCCCTCTCCCTCTATCTCCTTCCCAGTTGCTCACCAGCTGAGCAGCTTTCCTCTGCCATGCTCTTCCACCATGATGTTCTGCCTCACCTCAGGCCCAGCTCAATGGCGTCAACTAACCATGGCCTGAGACTCTGAAACCATGAGTCAAAATAAACTTTTCCTACTCTAAGTCATTCTTGTGAGATATTTTGGTCTCGGAGACACAAAGCTGACTAATACAACCCTTATCTCAGAACAACATGCTTACTTATGGGCCTTATATTGTTGTAAATGGAAGTCCACCCCCCCTCCTGCCCCGCCACCTCCAGATTTCTAAGGCGTAATCTGCTTTCTCCTTCCCTAGTTAAACAAAGAATGAGTTGAAATAATTATAAGTACCCTTTTCAGTGGGCAGCCCATTTAATCTTTGCCTTATCCAGATCTTTATTGTGTGGATGGTAACATAAGGCACCCAGTAGCACCTGAGGCACAGCAAACACTTAAAAAGTGATAGTGCATTTCACACTTAAAGTAAATGTTCTCTTACCTGAAAGGAGGGTGACTTTGCAGAAATATTGCAGACCCCACTTCCTCTTCATCAGCTGTAAAACCTTTTTGATTTATTTATTCCCCATTTGAGCCAGAAGTAGGCAAACTCCTTCTGAAAAGGATCAGGTAGTAAATATGTTAGCCTCTGCAGACCACTTACATCTTTGTCCCATATTCATTTTTTCCATTTTTTTTTTGCTTGTTTCGTTTTATTTTCAATGATTTAAAAGGTTTCTTTTTAAAACATTTGTAGCTATAAGCTGTAAAATAAACAAGTCCCCTCTGGAATTGACCCAGGTGCTATATAGCTTGAAGACCTTTAGCCAATGACTTCATGAATCTAGATATTAGTCAACCTGGTTTGAAAATAGATGTCTTGGCACTAGCCCAACCCTCTGACCAGAATCTCTGAGGTACATTCTGGAGCTCCCTGACTATTAGGATGGAAGCAGTATACTGGCTGACCACAGAATCCAGTCAGGAAGACCTGGCCCCTTGCTTCCTCTCCAAGCTCTGCCCCACTCCATCTCTCACATGTCACTCTTCTGGGCACTCTGATCTTATTGTGGAGCAGCTCCTGTCACATTATATCCACCTTCTCTCTCCTTGTCTTAGTTGACTTCCCATTACTATAACCAACTCCTGAGATATATCAACTTAAAGAGGAAATATTATGGCTGAGGATGTTGCTCAGTGGTAGAGTCTAGCCCTGGATTTGATCCCCAGCACTGTAATAAAAAAATGAAGAGTAAGCATTCATTTTGTTTTATTTTGTAGGTTTCAATTCATGGTCAGTTTGCCCACTGCTTTTTGGCCAATGGCAACGCAGCACTTCATAGCAGAAGCACACAGTGCTCACCTCATGATGGCCAGGAAGCAAAGAGAGAGAAAGGAAGGGGCTAGGATCCCAATATACCCTTCAAAGACACATCCTCAGTGATCAAACTTTATTTTTTTAACTTATTTATTTTATTTTATTTTATTTTATTTTA